>JARKHS020017537.1:0-44950 GCA_030143305.2 Amblyomma americanum | reverse complement strand
AACGGAGAAGTATCTCCGTTTTCAAAGAATACAGTTCAAGGCCCTGTTCATTTTCACAGTTTTTATTGTTATATTGGAGGCAGTTACATGTCTCCTTCTATCAAGAGCTAACGCTGTCTTGAGAGGGTTGCAAGCTCTGCATGCACAGAAGTGTATGACGCCGGTGCAGTTCAGGACTCTATGGCCCTACAGCAATGCGGGAAAATCCTGTCCTTATCGTCTTTCTCTTTTCCATTGTCTCTCTTTGCTCTCCTTGGACCGTTTTCTCTCTTTTCTTTCTTATCGCCTTCACCACGTTCTTCAAGGTTGTGAGGTCGGGACGCACACCTGGACAAAAAGATAGATACAGATTGCAACGTGTCCGTCTCCTAGCATCGCTTTCGTTGTCAGGTTTCATGCACTCTGAATAGGCGCCTACGGTTGTGCCAAAGTTATTGCTGTTTTTTGTTTCACTACGGCGTTACCTTTTTTGTTAGGTTTGGATTGAATTGTGGTTCAATACTGAGATCAAAAAATCTGCATCTACACGTAATCTCGGTGAAAGGGCGTCCCATTCCAGTTTCCGCTTATTACGACCTCGAAAAAGAACCCTGAACTTCTCGTTCCGGATCACAGTGAACGTCCTGCAAGCTATAGAGCGCCTGAAAGCCATGTTCTAGAACATTTCTTTCACGCGCCAAAGCAGCAAAGGCCTAAACCGCACAGCATTTGGCTTGTACCCTAATATTATGTAAAAATTCCTTCTTTTGCCTCCGACATTTGCTTTCGCTTACATAGCGTCGCTCAGAGAAGCCACAATCGATGTCGTGCCATAGCGAACCGCCTCCCAACGCTATTTAGTGCGGCGGCGCTAGTGGCCGAGAAGGTTAGGAAACTGTATGACCTCCTCTGCAGCGGCGGATCGTGTATTAACGCGGTACCAATGGCGTCATCAGCATCGTTGTCGTCGGTGTTGCGAGCGGAAAATCAGTTGGCCCATCTGCCACCTAAGCCAGGTGACCTTGTGGCGTCATCACAACCTGCCCACCGGATTGTGAGAAAACGGCCCACCGTGGCATGTTGTTGTTAAATGAATGAACGCTCGGAAGAGGCTACTCGGGAAGAGCAACCTCGGCAGCACTTGAAACATCACGTGCCCGGGATGTGGTGCACCACTCGACAGCTACACAATTGAGCCAGAAATGCTATGAGGGCTCTCACTAACATATGAATGTAAAGTATAGAGAACGACCAATTTCGAATGCATGGCTATGTAGGTAGAACCTAGGTGACAGCGAAGAAGCAATTGCGCTGGAGGGATCTCTAATGCTATCGCATTCTACTCTTAAAGTTATGTTAAGCGTAATGTGATAGTGAAAGAAAGAACAGCATCCGTTTCTGCGAAGTAATTTGCAACTAGGACCCCAGACCACTGAAGGGACTCCTTAACGCTATCATGTCATGTCCTTAAGGCGGAGCTTCACTGTCCCCTCAAGTGTTTACGTCATCGTGACAAAATACGGAGTCTTTACTAATATTACTGGTTCAGGGCTCCCCTGATATGTGAGACAGATACTGTGAGCATTCGGTATAATTTTGTACTAAGTACTCATTACACCTGTTCCAAAGCGCAGCAATACGGCTACAAAAGAAAGCTGTACAGCTTTCACATCGACTTGACAGCTAAAGAAAACTTCGTCGAAGTCCAGAGATCAGACCCGGTACCATCGCTTCACCGGGGCAGTCGCTCTACCAATAGAGCTAACCAGGAGCAGAAGAATTTTTCTTTAACTATAAAGTTCCTCTAGAAGCTGCACAGCTTTCCTTCGTAGCCGTATGACTGAGCTAATCATCATCATCATCATCATCATCATCATCATCATCAGCCTGACTTCACCCACTGCAGGGCAAAGGCCTCTCCCTTGACTCTCCAATTAACCCTGTTCTTTGCCAGCTGTGCCAACGCATACCTGCAAACTTCTTAAGCTCATCCGCCCACTTAACATTCTGCCGCCCCCTGCTACGCTTGCCTTCTCTTGGAATCCACTCTGTAACCCTTAAGGACCAGCGGTTATCCTGCCTTCGTATTACATGCCCTGCCAAAGCCCATTTGTTCCTCTTAGTTTCGACAAGCAAGTCGTTCACATGCGTTTGTTCACTCACCCACTCTGCCCGCTTCCGGTCTCTTAACGTTACACCTATCATTTTTCTTTCCGTGGCTCGCGGCGTTGTCCTTAGCTTAAGTGGAACTCTTTTCGTTGGCCCCCACGTTTCTACACCATAGGTGAGTATCGGTAAGATACAGCTGTTGTGCTCTTTTCTCTTTAGGGATATTTCTAAACTGCCATTCATGATCTGGGAGAACCTAACAAATGCGCTCCAGCCCATTCTTATCTTTCTAGTTATTTCTCTCTCATGATCTGGATCAGCTGTCCCAACCTGCCCCAAGTAGACGTATTCTTTTACCACTTCCAGCACTTCGCTGGAAATTGTGGACTGCCTTATTACAAATTTATTTCACCTTACGGAATTTCTCTAAATATTGGACCAACATAGTGCCCTTTCCATTCGATAACTTGCCTACCAAATAAGAATTTGGGCCGCTTAACCGAGGGCAGCCCGGCGTAGGAGTCCGCATGATGTCACCAACTTCTGATACTGCATCTCTTGCTGCGTATTCACAAAGCCACCGGCTAGACTGGAGGGCTCTCAATATTGTTACTCAGACGGCCGCTTATCGATAGTCTTTCTTACGCCCCTGTGTTTGCCGCGCTCTATGTTTACTCTGGATCACCTACTAGCCCGCACCCACACCTTAAGACACGGAACGCTGCTTTCAGGACCGCGCTTTGCAAGAGCGCCGAACTTCCAAGAAAATCGAAAAAAAAAACGCAACTCAGTCCTCGCATAGAACGTTGGAAGGGAGATATCATGAGTTCCTGCTGAGGGAATTGTCTCCTCCCAGTCGCCTAAGCTTACATCACTTCTCCTTTCTGAAAAGCTTTACATTTTGGTAACGTAATATGCACTTTCTCTCGACTGAGCAAGTATACAACTTAAAATTTCAAGCCCCTCATTACCGTATTTACTGCCGTAGCGTACGCGCTTGCATAATGAACGCACCATATACCCTTCTCTGGGTTTTAACAAGTGCGTATTTTCGCCCTGGCATAGTGAACGGACCCTATCTATTTCGGGCAGTCAGGATTTCATAGCGAATTCTAGCCGACACCCCTTTTTTAATTATATTTTTTATTTATTTAATGGATACGTGCATCGCCCGTAGGGCATTAAAGCAGCATTAATGGCGAATCAACCAAACAGTAATAAAATGTTCTATCTGAGGAACGCCAAAATTTATATTCTCCACAGTGCAGGGTAAAGAGCAAAAGTTATTCTTCCGTGAAAAATTTGAGAGCCCATAACCGTCCATCCTGGTCGCAAAATATTCGCTCTGATCTGTCGAAAATATTTAAGATTAAAGCACCTTTTCTATTTGGACTCCGGGTTCAAAGCTCTGTGCTGTTCTATGGTGGCCTCCATTTGTCCTCTCTTTAGAATGTAATATGGACAGCTACACATGTTATATGTGTGGCTTTCTAATAAAGGTTGTTGACTATGCTCTCGAGCATAGAAGCCGTGCTGAAGAATGTGGTTTGGTTTATTTTCAAGATGTGTTCTGCCGGCTGAAGTATTTATTCCACTCTTCTATTTTTTATTTCTGTCGCTTTTAGCTCTTTCACAATTTTTCCTGCATCTTTTATGCCGGGTAATGAACGAAACCCCAAATTTTCTGAGGTTTTCTGGAAAAACAGTGTTCATTTGGGAGTAAATATGGTATTAGCCTGTTGCTGATTTGTAACCTGCGCTACAAAGCTAAGATCGAAGGGAAGAAAAAATTGTGCAAACCAACAAATATCGTCCTGTTGACTTACGTAGCCATGTTCTGAGCAATCAGCACAAGAAAAGGACATTTTATTCATCGACAGGCACGACATATGTTGGCTTGAAAATAAAAATAAAATATAAATTTTGGAAGAAAGCGGTTGAAGTAGAGCACTTCAAAAATTTCGTGATACAAAATGTTCTAGCGCATGCACAAAAGCACCATCATCAAAAACCTATCTAAACATCCTACATACAGCCATTCTTAATTACCCTATTTTTCTCTACCCCTCCTCAACCCACATTTTTACCCGGCTAGTAACCCTCCACCTCAGTAGACGTCTCTACTCCCCTCCAAATAAGAAACATTCCCCGGCGGATTCCTACCACTTAAGACGCATCCAAACAGTCAATTCAGTTCAATTCTTTACTTTTATACAGAAATAATGGATGCTGGAAAAGGTCCAGAGCTAAAAGCTGTCTCGACATTCACTAGGCCCATGACCCCTTCTACAAGGCAGTAGTCTCCACCACATCTCCACTACATACACCACATTCATCCAACATTATACGCCGATACATGTTCCTGGCATGCAGGTATTCCTACATTAACACACGTTACGTCGGCATACACAGCTAAGCCCAACCACTTAAAAGCCGCCCAAAGAGGCGCTAGAGCAGTGGGATGAGACGCTGGCCACCGGTACTCTGGGAAACCAGGAGGCGCTAGTCGCCATCCCCATAGCGTCGGTGGAAGCAACTGGAATCCTGGACTGACGCCCTACCCACACCACAATCCGCTCCAGTATCGTTTTTTATAATAAAAGTTTATTCTCTCTCCCTCTAGTTAGCCATTTTCTTCTCCCCAACCTTCCCTCTTTTTCCCTCCAATTTTCTAGATTTATTACGCCTCATTTCAATCCAATCTTTTTTATTTATTGGCATTCACCTCAAAATTAGCTTCCCCAGAACGCTCCGATAACCTACATACTGTCCCGCAAACACTCCACAGATTTCCAATAAAGGCACTCACGTCACGACCTCCACTTTGCCACCACTGCACTCGACCTTCACACACGGTTGATTCAGGCGCTTGTGTGATCCGTCCTCAATGTCATGCCCCTGATAGGTGCAGTTAACTGCAATAAATTTGTAACGAATTCTTGGTAAGGAACTGCACAGCACAAACATGGAGGTGAGGAGCACAAGTACAGGCTGAATTAGCTCACGCCATTGGAAGAAACAAAGATTACTTTTTGTATCTTTTATTTAAAAAAACAGGCTGTTTTGGCCACAAAAGCGTCTTGAACGCTCCACAAGATTTTAACGAAACGTGTTGCTCTAAATTAATAGGGCACCTAAGCAGTAGACTGTGTTTCTTGAAACGCTCTGCCAGCGCTGCCGTAACTTCTAACAAAAGTGTCTGCGGTTTAGCTTACATACTTCGAAGCCATCTTTAGTGGTATCGTGATTATGGTATCCATGCACACATTTATAGCGGCAAACCGCTTATCTACGGTATTGTGCAACACCACCTCGAATCTCGACGGATGTGCAGTTGAAAGATGCTGTAACAAATTGTTCGAAAAAATAAACGGAACCACATAAGAATTCGTTCTGATAACTTGTGCTGTCATGAGTCCCCACTCTCCAAATGTACAAAATATAAAGCTAAAAGAGGTCCTAAGAATGCCCCAAAATTTCCTCCTACACTTTTACGAAGGACATATGCCTTCTTGTAAAAAATTCTTCAACCTAGGATACTTACGTAGGCGCAAATAAGTATTTCTTTAGGATCAACCACGAAACTCTACCGCATCTGAAGTTGCGCATGTAAACTAATCAGTAGGTTTCATAGATTAAAGTCAACACCCTTTTTCAGAACAATTTTAACAATATTATATCCTGCAAATAAGCTTTGCCTACAAGAAACGCCAATATTGCATTGGCCAGAAGCCAACCGCGAGCAGGTGACCGACAGAGTCTTCCTGATAACTTTTGCATGAGGGTGTCGCTCTGTGTCTTTAGTGATTCAAATGAAACGTTTCGGTTTTTATGTCACTAAATACTCTGGTACAAACAAAACTGAGCTCATTGAAATAATGATCAAAGATTCGCAGAGCATCAAGCAAAGCTAAAGTTTTGTACACGTAAACCGCTTTAGTAGCAATGGCTGACTTTGAAGAAATGGAAATGGCCTTGCCCAAGCATAGAAAAAACTATGATAGTTTGCTCTCAAGTGAGTTTGTATAAGAACGAAAAATATAAAAAGAACTGCACCATACCGCCAGTAGAATCTGCACTTCTCTTCCTCTTCTTCCCGTCGCAGTGGAGCACGGCCACCGCCAGAAAAAGGGCAAGGCAGGCTACCAAGACACGCATATTGCGAGAGCTCTACAAGTTACTTGGGCTGTTCTCGAACACGATCAAGCTAAAACCGCTCCGCGCTTTTATATTCTGCTTCTGAGAGAAGCTGACGCAGTAGAGTGACGCCACGATAAAAAAAAAGAGCGAAAATAACTTTTTACGTCTTTGTTAATAATTCCATGCTTAAGGCTACCATCTGTATTAATATAGCACAAATTACAGGCTGGGTGTCTATTTTTGTTCATTATGCTTCTTTTTACGCTGATTTTCTCTTTAATGAGACGCTGTACTTCGACTTGCCTTGAGTTTGTTATTTGAAACTTAGGCACACATTGGCTTCAAAACTGACAGCTCTTTGTGACGAAGATAGAGAATCTCATTTTTCAAGAAGATAAATGCATGCGAACAAAACAACTGCGTGCTATAAGGCATAGTTTGGCATCTCATCAGCAGAAATGATATTATTAAATTTCTAATAACACTTATAGGACGAACAGCGCGAACGCGGACGCGGACGAGGAAAGGGAACGATGAGATTTCAAATGCTTACTTTTGAACACGTGAACTTGGGTAGCGGCACACAGGCTAAATTAGATCATGGCTTTAAGCTAAAACGGAACACAAAAGACCTGGACCACATGTCGTAATGAAAATACGATCCCTGTATTAAGTCAACCATTAAAATGGCATGACTGCATTGTGATTAACAGCAACGTCTTTTTCTTTCAGCCAGGCAACAGACATGAAAACTGACACAACTACCCCAGAGCTTTTCTTTATGTCCAAACTCTCAAGTGCGAGTGTACGGAAAGGCGTTGGTACGCGTATCGACGTTGGCATTACCAAGACGGAAAAATCATTAAATCTCTTCCGTTGTCCTCATTCACGAAACGTAAAGGAGGTGCAAAAAATGGTGCTTGAACTCCTCAATGATCGACTAGTTTGAACCAGTAACTAGGCGGCTTGCCTGCGATAGGCTATTGTTTACGGCTATGACTGACTAGCTGAGTGTTTTGCTCAAGGATATGGAGTTAGCACGTCAAAATGGTGACACGCAGTACAGTATAGCACCAAGATATTGAGTCTGAAGTAAAGACAGAATGAAGGTTGCCGTTGTATGTGCAATCAGCAAGAAATGAAACGCGAACAAGACGAACCTCGAACCGCAAAATACGACACTCTTAGCCAGGGGAAGCTCCACTACTAGCTCCTACTATGCTACTTTCGAAGCCGCGAAGACTCTTCTTCAGGAGTGCTTTTCAACCTTGTTTGTATTATCGATCCAGGAAATACTATATTGGCGTTTTTTGTTGCCACCTCAGTTTTCTTGTTCGCGTTTCATTAGTTGCTGATGGTACTCTCTTTGCCAAAAGTAACCGGACAATGGGAATTTGTTTCTTAGCCACGTAGTGAAACACTTATGGCAGCCCTTAAGCTCTGAATCTGTGTAAAGTAAGGTGAGCCCTTGACCTCACGTTTCGACACCTTACGGTCTTTAGGGGTGCCGTAAGGGCTCCGTTCTTCGGTTGGGAAGCAAGAACTTCTTGCGCGGTTACTTTTGGCAAAGGGGGTATATCATGGGCACGACTTATTTCAACGGCTGAAGAAAACATGTCCAAGGGCACTTTAGCGGTCAGGAAGGATTCTGGGGAAATCTGGGCCAGTTGGGAAACGCCAGCGATAGAGAACAGCGCAATAAACTAGAGCTGCAGAGACGTTAAAACATGCAGCGTGTCCTTCAAAATATCTATTCTCTCATCCACATGAACACTCACTACAAGTTGTCAACGAGAAAATAATAAACTGCTGCAAAACAATACGATTCCCAAGACTCATTCAGTATGGTTCACACCCATACGTGCGTGAGTGTGTTTGCATAAGGGTGTGAAAAGGTAGCGAAATGTGTGCACTGTGTGTTTGTGGTTCTCGCCGCTTCTGCTTATTGCGCTTTTTTATCTCGCTACCAGTGTATGCTGTTTTCCATCGCTCAGAAGCTTCGCATCGTTTGCAAGAGCATCAGATGAATTCGACTGAGGTGACTGTATTCTACATGAAGTGGATATCTTCAGACCGTACAGGCTGCAGGCATGCGATCTAGGAGCAATTGAAATCGGGGGTTAAGGATTTTGCTATTGACGCATCATAACTGATCTCATTCCTGAAGCGCCTTCATGTTCTTGAATTAGGGCGCAACCTTGAAATAATGTATGAGCTGGCAAGAATTTCCCTGGGATCATATCTTGATGAAATAAAAATTTTGAAGCAAAGTTACAAAAGTTTAGCGCGGAAAAATATCAGGGTGCATTAATTAGATCAGGATCGCGGAGGCTCGTTACAGAATAGCTATCTCACCCCACTTTTAATGGTGAACGTCAGGCTGTCCTTTCCAACGAGGTGTTAGGAATTTGATACACATGCGAAGCATACAATGACACGCCAGGTAATCTTGATGTTTTTTGAGCATTACATGCGTTTTTACGGGCTATAAGTAACCAGATTAGTGGGAAACATTTAACCTACTTCAGAAACGCGTATCCTCGACTTGAAATTGAGCAGCGTACTCTTATTGAGGGTCCTATTGCTTTTTAGAAGCCAAAGCAGCCATTTAGGTTCTACAGGCTCAGAAGTTTCCTACCCCTGTGGTCTAAGTACTGAGTTCTATAAAACATTCCTACCTTGCCTTGCACCTGCCCTGTTGGAAGGTTTCACTGCTGCTTATAAATGACGTGTGCTTTTTTTAATTCGAACGAACACTTTCCATGTGCCATAAAAAGAGGCCGCCAATAAACTAAAGTAGGTCATGGAGACTTTGTCCTCCAGAAGCCTTAGCAGGTTCCTGCTCTTATTGTTGACCGTTAACCACAAGGAAAGGTGTTGCTCCCTGGTGGCCGTAAGCCCAGCCTCCAGTGATAATCGTCTTCTTGAGTCCTGTGTTGCTGGGCAGGTCCACAAAAGGTGCCGAAGATTCACCTCAGCGGCCGGCATGGAAAATTTAGGATATGTGCTGGGCACTGCATCTTTCTCAGAGCCCAATCGGCACGTCACCGACCGTGTCCACCCTAGCCCCTATCCATCTAAGGGATAGCTCCTCCAACCATGTAGAGAAGACGAAGTTGTTCCAGACCAGAACGCTATCTCTTTGCCTCTGAAGTTTTATCGTTTTTTTCTCACAGCCAGGGAGGCGCCGCTCCCTCTTCGTGACGGCGATGGAAGTGGAGGACGTCAGGTCTTCTCTGAACCCCGGTGGGTCAGCGGCAGCAACCCAGAGGAAGCGCTTCCACCAATTGAGCGAGGCAAGCAGCCAGGCCACCGTGCTACACTCAGCCACAAGCGAGGACTCCTCGACGGACGAAGGGTTCGTCCCAGAGATGAGCAAGAAAGCCAAGAGAAGACTGCGTTAGAGTGAGGACTCGTCCTCATCAAGTACATCTACCGTCATCACGACGCGTGGTGCATTGGCGCATACAGTCCTGTTTGCGCCCGAAACGCACACCGACAACCTCAACCTGCTGAACAGACAAGCTACGTCGGTGTTCCTCGAGGCTCGCGTCCCGGGAGTGATCAAGGACGTCAGAACCAACAGCCGAAGGAACCTCCTTGTCATCGATGCAACGGAGCGGAGCGCCTTGGAATGTGTAGCCACCATCAAGAAGATCGGAGACATCCCCGTCCACTCTCTTGTTTTTGAAAACAATGGCACAACCGCTGGCGTCATTTACGACATCGATGTGAACATTTCTGAGTCCGACCTGCCGATACTCATTAAACCAGCGACAAACAGCATCGAAATAACCAAGAATCAGCGCCTCGGCAAGTCAACGTGCGTAAAGCTCACTTTTACGGGCGATTGTATTCCATCGCACCTGAAGGATGGCCACTTTCGACATGCAGTGCGCCCATTCGTCCCGAGGCCGCTTCAGTGTAGTAAGTGCATGCAAATTGGGTGTGTAAGCGGTGTTTGTAATAACACCATAGCGTGCCCGCGCTGCTCTGAACCACATAGCGGTGACAGTTGCCGCGCTACTGTCTTGAAGTGCGCCAAATGCCGTGGCCCTCATGACGCTTCTTCGAAAGTCTGTCCTCGCCTGAAGGAAGAACGGGCGGTGTTGAAGCAAATGGTGCGAGACCATTCAATGCACAGAGAGGCCGCAGCTACGGAGCGTCGGCGTCGGTCTCGTCGTCGACGATCTGCTAGGCGAAAGGCCGACAGCGGCAGGGAAGCCCCCATCGCTCCTGCTACTTGTCCTCCCCTTCCACCGAGTAATGTAAGCCCGGACACTGGTGAAGCCGGAACGAGTGCTTCAGAGGTGACATGGCCATCATTGCCGAAGCCACGCTCGACCTTGCTGTCTGAGCAGGCACCACTCCCACTGTCCCACGCCTACAGCTGAGCGAGCCCAAGACAGAGATCCAGCCCTAGGCGAGGAAGGGCCGGTGTTCGCTATCTTGAGGTCCGTTATGAACGCCATGCGTGTGATGCTGTCTAGCTTTCACTCGCCAGCAGCACTGAGTGCATTGCAGGTACTGGACGCGCCAAATCTAGTCCTTGCAGCGTTCCTGTAGCAGAGACAATGACTCTCCCAGTGTTACCATTTGAAAGCCAAGTCATAGAAGCATCCATTTACCAGTGTAATGCCCGTGGACTCAATTCCCGCGTTTCGGACATTCGCGAGTACGTCTATAAACACAGATTTCCAATCCTTGTAACTTGTGAGCCCAATTTACAAACTCCCATCCGAATTTCTGGCTATGAAGCGTTTGCATCCTACACGCACAGGGGAAATAGCAAAGTAGTCCTCTACAATCGAAGGAAGCTTACTTATGTGCTCCATAGAGTTCCCCCTCACAACCATAACCAGTACGTCTGTATAACGGTGAAAAGGCGCACCCTCACGTTTATGCTTGTGGGCGCGTACTTATCTCAAACAACAAGGTTTTACGCCGACAGACTGAGGGACTTGTTGTCTGTAACACCTGGGCCTTGGATCGTCACTGGTGACTTTAATGCGCATCACGCCATGTGGGGAGGCATCCGGATGAATTCGAAGGGAAGATGTCTTTCGAATCTGACCGCGACCTGCAATGCCTTAACGACGATTCTCCAACGACCATTCGCGGTCTCTATTGCAGAAGTTGTCTGGACTTGGCGTTTGTGTCTCGGTGCCTTGCGAGACGCGTCCGGTGGTTTGCCGACATAGAAACGCTTGGAGGTGACCACATCTCCATATATATTATTGTTCCTGGTCTCTCTGGATGCAGATCTCCCAATCATTTGCAACGAATAGACTGGTCTATGTTTAAAAATTTTTTGAAAGAAGCCTGCAGAGAAGACATTACAACATGCATTGAAGAGCGCATCAAGGAGACTACGAAACACGCGAGATACTTCTTCACTCCAATGCCAAAGTTCACAGACTTCGATGTGGGGTTGCAGCGCCTCCGATCACTTCGACGAAGAGCAGAGGAAATACAGGCGCACAATGTCGCCGCACGACTTAAGGGATCCATGGCGCACACAGAAGAAAATCCAGCGCAGATTTCAAGTCTTGCAGGCTGACCGTTTGAAAGCATTCTGTGAATCACTGGATCTTGAAAGCCTCTCTCACGCATCTGGTGTGTGGTGCGGGGTTTGCGAACATCTCCTCAGAAGCTCCAACCATTCAAGTATATCGCGCTTCACTAAGGGCGTAGCGAAGCGGAGATTGGTGAGGATTTTTGTGCAAGAATAGCAGGTGCCAGGAACCATTCCACAACTCTGAATTGCTGCGAAGTGCCTAGATTTAGGGATTCGAGGAATGAACCTTCTTTTCTCTATGGAAGAACTAGACACGCCATGGCCGGTAGCAGACGGTCTTCATCGCCAGGGCCCAATGGAGTAACATACCCTGCACTTGAAAACCTTGGTCAGGAGGCTCGACGTGTTCTTTTGGACTACTTCAACTCATCATGGTGTGCAGGTACAGTTCCGGACGCGTGGAAATCAAATCGTCTGGTTCCAGTCCTTAAACCTGGAAAATCGCTGCTTGACCTAGCATCGTACCGTCCAATCGCATTAACTAGTTGCGTAGACAAACTTATGGAAAGGATTGTACTTACGCGAATTGAGTGGTATATGAAGCGCTATGAAATATACCCAGGTGTAATGTCCGGGTTTCTGCGGGAACGCTCGTCTATTGATAGCGCGATTCACCTGGTGTCATCAGTTCAACATCAGAAGCATCTGAAGCGCTTGGCCGCGGCGTTCATTCAGGATGTTAAAGGAGCGTATGGTAACGTCACTCATCAAGCTATTTTGGACTCTCTCGAAACTGCAGAACTTGGTGGTCACATGTTCTGCTGGATACGCAGTTATCTATCCAACCGATCACTATTTATGCAGACTGAGGTCGGACCAACATCTTCACATTACACTTCCCGTGGGATCCCACAGGGACGAGTACTCAGCCCAACGCTTTTCAATCTTGCACTTGTCGGCCTTGTCGATGTACTACCACAGTCGGCGAGAGTCTGTCTATGCAGACGATATTTGTATCTGGGAATCGGGAGTTACGCGACCACGAGTTCGAGCAAGGCTTCAAAAGGCCGCAAGTAATCTTGCGGCCTACCTCCGCCTACAAGGCCTGGAGATTTCTACTGAAAAATGTTCCGTTGTTGCCTTTACACTCAAGAGCATGTCCCATTACCCCATACGCATAAATTGGTCAACGATACCCTACGAAAGAAGCCATCGCTTCCTTGGAGTAATCATCGATCGTAATCTAACATGGAGCCCACATGTCTCGTACACGAAAACGCGACTGACATCGATCGTTCACGTTCTCTCCTTTCTCGGAGGGAAGTCGTGGGAAGCATCAGTGCAGTCGACGCTCCAGCTGTACATCACATTATTCATGGGATTCCTTCGGTACAGTATCCCTGCACTAAGAAACTTGAGGAAAACGAACATACGGTGTCTGCAAAGTGTTCAGGCTCAAGCTCTGCGGACATGCCTAGGACTGCCAAAATGCGCGTCTACAGCCGCAACAGTACTCATCGCTCAGGAGAATCCAGTGACTGCCTATGTCACAATCGAAACCTTGAGAGCGCATATTCGTCACCTCTCTCGGATTCCCGCCAACCATCTTGCCAGTCTTCCTGCTAACCGGCCGGGTATATCGTTTGCGAAAATTATTGGTTCCCATTGCGACTTCCTACAAACCCTATTACACCAGCCTCTAGACCGTCTCCTCCATTATGGAGTCTGCACCAACCTCGTGTGCTTCTATCCATTCCGGGTACCTAAAATAGAGCTGATTTATCGACCACAGCACTAATACAGACCACTCTAGAATATTTGCATGAGAAACACTGACACCAACTGCACGTATACACCGATGGCTCAGTGACTCCTTCCAGTTCCTCGGGCTCCGTAGTCATCCCCGTAAATACCATAGTTAATAAAGTGAAAACATCACACAGGAATTCATCGACTGGTGCAGAACTTACTGCTATTCGGGTCGCCATTGAGCATATCAGTGAAGAAACACCCCAGGAATGGTCAGTTTTCACCGATTCAACGGCAACCTTCCAAGCGTTACAATCTGCTCTTCGTCATGGGTCCCATGAACAACTTTTCGCGGAAATCCGAGAACTCCACCTCACAGCCATCATCACAGGGCACGATATTGTTTACCAATGGCTGCCAGGACATCGCGGCATCGCAGGCAACCAATGCGCGGACGAGGCCGCGCGAACTGATCACCATGAGCGTGATTGTGTCTCCATCCCCATCTCAAGAGCTGACGCAGCCGGTAGGCTTAGACCACTGTCGTGGGACATCACGCTTGCCGCGTGGAATTCACGCCAATTCTCGCATTCGCGTTTAAAAACCTTGAACCCAGATCTGAAGTTTCGGTTTCCATCAGGCCTACCACGACGTGAAGATACTTTACTGTGTCGCCTGTGACTTGGCGTAGCTTTCACCATGCACTACTCCTTAATAGGTATGGCTGACAGCCCTGAATGTGCCATCGGCGGGTGTGATGAGACTGTAGCCCACATTCTTTGTGAATTCCCTGTGTACAGCGCTGAAAGATCGTCTCTCTGCCGTGCACTGGAGCATCTAGACCTGCGACCACTGACGGAAACGAAGATTCTCGGCCACTGGCCACGGTGGTCGTCGGCGGTGAAGGCCTCCAAGGTACTGCTCTGCTATTTGAGGACTTCTGGCCGGCACGATAGGCTGTTACTTTACTGAACAGTGTGACTTCAACATCCTGTAACTGTCTTTTCTCCTTCACCTTTTTCTCCCCTCACCCTTTTCCCCCTGTGCCAGTAGCAAACCGGCTATTCGTCTCGTTAGCCTCCCTGCCTTTCCTCCTCGTCCTCGTCCTCCTCCTCCTCCAATCGCAATATGTCAAGAAGGAGGGCGTAAGTGCACAGGGGAATTAGGGCACGCCTGTTTCTTATAGATGGCGACAAGATGGCAAGAGAGGAGCGGAGATCCAAAAGAGGGCTTGTGTGGAAGGCATTCGTAATTGGGGCTTGATGTGTAAGGGAGTCTGCTTTACTCTGGTAAACATTCAGGGTATCTTGTTGTGTCCAATGTATCTTGATGCGTTTCATTATTTTCATATTAAGAGCATGTATCTCCTGAGCGATGTTTAGTGTGTTCGTTCCTCCTTTTGGGTTCTTTAATAGCCGCTAAGGATTCCGTGTAGGCTTCTCTGATAGGCGCTATGTTATTTATACACTCCATCGCATCCCGCGTAGCGTAGAGCTCCATCATAAGTTGGTCTTAGTGGTCCGAGGCGTATTCCCGATTGGTGATTACCTCGAAATATGTAGGAATGGTAGTCGTTGCTCTTCAACCCTTTTCTATATCTGATGCGTCCGCATAACCTATACACGTTCCTATACCTATGTCAACCTATGTTCGAGTTATCGGCTTTGCGAGCCTATCATTTTCGATGGCTGTGGCGTTACCTCATTGTATGAAGCTGCTACGGGCGTGAGGTGCCTCCTCTTCAGCGGTCTTGTTACCTCTCGCTGTTCAATAAGTTCAGTGAGGGTGTTCAAGTGTGCATCTTTCTGGAGAATCGGGATAGACGAGAGTTTTGGCAAGGCCGAGGTGGTGCGCGTTGTGACCCCATTTATTGTTTGTATGCATTCGGCGCGTATTGGCGCCTTGTCATTCGATGGAACTGAGCCTGGATCCAGGGCTAAACTACTGAACGCACAAGGATTCTGCCGCCTCGGTCATGGCACCTCTACCTTAGATGAGATTCTCTTGATCAAGTTCAATGTAGTTGCTGCTCCTTTCTTTTTCCTATGTAGTTATTGTGTTCATTTGCTTGCCTCATGAATGTTTAGCTGAGGAGCCTCAGCTCGTTTACCTCTAGTAATGTGTGGGTAACGATCCTGAACATAACTCATGTAGCTTTCAATTCCTTTCTTTTGTTTCTGCTAGCCATGTGAATGTAGCTAGACTTCTGTAGCGACATTTCTGGGCCCGCTTCGTGGATGTACTCCTCCAGTGTATTTAAGGCTTATTGTATATGAAGGTTCTACGTCTCAATATGCTTCTGACTGGGCTATATTGTGACATCTCCGTAAATCGTGAACTGAATATGCGGTATATCTCGCAATTTTCGAGGCAGTGGTATGAAAGCAATAATAAATAGCAAAGGGGCTAAGACTGAGCCTTGTGGCGCTCCACTATTTGTAGCGTAACTAACGATTTGTTCTCTATTCAGCCGATAATAGTATGTCCAGTCCTTAAGAAGACTGTGTACAAGTTTATCTTCAAGGAAAGGCTCAGATCTTCCATTTTCTCAAGCAACTTTACATGTGACACATTGTCGTGCGCTTTCGCTGTGTCCGTAGCCACGACTGTGCGTACAAGGCTACTACGAAGCGGCATATGTGCTGCCGCAAATCATTGCAGTGTTTGTTCCTTCTTCAAATCTGCCGCCACACCACTTTATCGCTTTGTATGCGACGCAAGACGCGACCAGATTTATTTCGATTGATCGCAGCAAGGCAGAGCTGATTCTACGTTCTTCCAGAATGTTCTAGTAACTGTGCACGGTTTATCTCCAAAGTTCGCTATCAGCTTTAAACTGAGCACGGCCGACAGCGGTGGGCATTCTGTTCGACGGCCGCCGAGAACGCTTGTTGCTATGTCGCCGCAGAGTGACTCAGTCCATTCTGGGCGCAAGTCAGCCTAAATAACGAATTTTGTTTAGACACCATTTTCGCAGCCTTTCTGCTCTCCGGAGTGCAGTCATGAAGAGCGTGTTGTCGGGCAAGTTGGCTTTGCATGATATAGAAGAAGTTAGCGCAAAACTTAGACAGATACCGAGAAGAAACACGCAAGACGACAGACGAGCGCTACTACCAACTGTTTATTGGGGCGTAACACCCGGAATATATAGCTGAGCATGCAGACAGTTGGAGGCACACACGTCATACACCAGCGTTGTGACAAGCCAAAGCGTATCCAGAAACGCACATTCAGAAGAATAAATCTGCAAGGAAGGATCACTCGCGGAGCAAACAGATAGCCTTTTGATGTGGAGGGCCTTCAGCACAAGCCGTGCTGTAAGATTAGCGCTCCGGCCCAGAATCTTAGTTTTCTCAAAACATGCCCTACACGTGCGGTCACAGGAAGAAATATGCCGTACAATATTAGCCGTTCTGTCGTTGTTTTCTAAATTTCTATCATGCTCCCGTAGCCGGTCATTAATACAACGGCCAGTTTGACCTACATAAGAAGACCCACAAGAAAAGGG
The DNA here is from genome assembly GCA_030143305.2 of Amblyomma americanum. NCBI lineage: Eukaryota > Metazoa > Arthropoda > Arachnida > Ixodida > Ixodidae > Amblyomma > Amblyomma americanum. Next base: position 27,947 of record JARKHS020017537.1, on the reverse strand, counting down.
TACACTGTACACCACCCCTGTAGCGCATTTGACATAAGAAATGCCATGTTTCTTTTTGCAGCCACCCTCACAAACGCCAGAAATACGTCGGCAAAGCTTTGAAAGCTTGTTGGGGGCAGAGAAGAAAGACTAAGGGCACGTGGTGCCTGCCGGCAACCTTCTTGAGGTTGTGTGACACTCGGTGAACATATGGAACAACCACCGGCTTTGATGTTGAGAAATCAGGTCTTCTTTTTTGAGCGCCTTTTTGTTTTTGCAGGAGGGTTTCAGCGACGGCAGAAATAACCGGACCAGGGAAGCCTACCGCCAAGAGGCGGGAAACCTGATTATTGACACTCTCCTGCATGCTATGAGGGCACGACTTAAGAAAGGCAGACTCCAGGCAGAGTGACGCAATAGCTCTTTTCACAACTTTCGAGTGTGAAGAGTCGTATCTCAACAACTCTTTGTTAGCACGGGGGGAGTACATCCAACACACGTGGCTACCACAGAACCTAAGCTTTAAGTCCAGGCACCTTAACTGTTGATTATCAGGCAATTCATGTGTAAAAACCAACCCTCGTCCTAATTGATTAAAAACAGTTAAAATCTGTGAAACAACCGGGTCAAGAAATGTAAAGGTCCCATCCCTTAAAAAGATTAAAAAATCATCTACATATCTAAAAACATTTAAAACCGGACCATCACGTAAGGCAATTTCCAATGAGCGGTCGATAAAAGCTAAAACAATATCACATAAAATTGGCGCTACACAAGAACCAATGCATATACCTTTGCGCTGCAGATAAAACTGGTTGTCATGTAAGATAAAGGTAACATTCAAGTAATACTCTAAAAGCTTTAGAAAATTATCAGTTTTAGTTATCAGTGTGCGTGTGTGTGTGTGTGTGTGTGTGTGTGTGTGTGTGTGTGTGTGTGTGTGTGTGTGTGTGTGTGTGTGTGTGTGTGTGTGTGTGTGTGTGTGTGTGTGTGTGTGTGTGTGTGTGTGTGTGTGTGTGTGTGTGTGTGTGGGCGCGTGTGTGTGTGTGTGTGCGTGTGTGTGTGTGTGTGTGTGTGTGTGTGTGGAAAATTTATCATGGACGCATAATTTTCTGTACTGATGTGCTGGCAGCCTTAACTCGCCTTTCTGGACAACAATGTATTAAAGCTGGTTCGGGCGCAAATAAATTTTTTTAACGTCACACGTCGAGCTTCCCTTCGTTCACAGGGAACATTTCTGCAATGGTCACTGAACTACCACCTCTGTCAATAGCCAGATATTATTGATCACTGCTGTGTGTTTTCTCGTGATGCTGTTTCTTTTTTTTTTTGCAGGGATGGGGGACATTCTCCAACTGCCTCTCAAAAAGGACTCTTAGGTCATGCCCTATATAGCAAGATCTCTGCCAACAATTGGAGGTTCTAATGCTGCATGTAACCTTTTGTGCTCATGAGACTGTTTAGCCTGCGGAAGAGCCGCATGATCGCCACACACAGCTGCCAAGTTCAACGAAGTCTCTGTTCAGATAGCAGTGTGCCTTAGAACGGGGGGTATATGCTGCGCAAGACTGACTTCATGTCTGGCTACCTTCACTCAGTGCAGGTGCGTGTCTCTCGGAATTTGAATTGGTTTTGCCTCTGGTTTTGTGCGGGCTTGCTCTGACATTTATTTTAGACTTTTATGTATTTCTTTAGAGTTTTAAAATAAAGGAACTGAGTGATAGCAGAATGCGGGTGTGACTATGTATGGCGGGTTCGCGGGATGCGGCTCCTAGACTTTGTCCACCAGCAAGTAATGGTCAATGACTAAGGACTCTTCCGTTTTTTGGCTGCACTACGCAGCTGCGTCGCACTTCCTTTGAAGTTTTGCTTCAAGAAAATAGGGCGTCTTTATTGAAAATGGCTTCAGGAGTTTCGCGTTGCAGGCGTGTAAGACAACTTAGCATATAATCAGTAATGTAGAAGACTGTCCGTGGATAAACACTTGAAGCACGACGATGAGACATTGAATGTTATCGACTCATGTTTTCGCTTGTTGCAGTTTATGCGGGACCTTTAAAGAGCCTAGGAGCTTCTTTCAAGGACATCACGTTTGTTTACTCAGACGACACGTATGGGACCGATTTTCGGGCGAAAAACAAGGTATGAATGAACATACATTATCGTGCCTGACCTTTGAAGCACGCCACCAGCTTATCTAAAAAGAAACACATCAAATAGCTTCCAGTTGTAGCCCTAGTAGATTTCAAAACGCATTCTGAAATCAGTTCTGGTGTTGACCGCCAGCTGACGAGGACTAATGTTCTGAAGAGAGCATAACTGCATTATTTTTTGACAGGGAACCCAGAAAGCAACAGTTCCATCAGTATTGTGCATCAACAGCTGTAATTTGTAGGCTCGTTTTGTAACTTTCTCATTTCTCTGCTAATGCCTAAAGGTTCGTTGAAAGCATGCCCGGATTACTTTTTATCTTCAGGAGAAATGTTAGATACCGAATTCTACAAATTAAAAAAAATTCTTGAGTGGAATATCACATCGAATGCAACTTACGATCCTGCACTTACGGTTAAGTAAACATGACGTTTTGTTTCTCTTTTTCGCGCATGGAGATGGAAAAGCTTCGTATGTTGCCCAAGACCGCAAGAGGTTACCGAAATTCTTCGTGACCATTATGTAATAAATAATTGCTTGTTTCACATATTACACTGAAGACAATTAACACATTTCTTTTCATGCTGTCGATTTTAAGTCACCAAAGAAGTGCGGTACTTATAGAACAATAGGCAAACTACGCTGCAGTTTGCCTTGTCGATCATAGTGCCGCAACACATAGCCTAGGGAGATAAGGCACAAGTTTTTAAGCCCACCCTTTGTGTTTCCCCTTGCATCTGCTAGCGATGATATATAAGAGGTCCCGCGATCTTTCGAAGCCTCACGTGGCGGGGGTCAGCTAGCTGTGCTACGATGAAAGCACATAGGCAAGGAACGTTTTCATGTGAGAGCACAATTATAATTGTTTAGAATACGGTCTCGCGTTTGTAACTGCTCAAACCGCACTTGGCTGCAGTTTTAGGGAGCGCAGTGGGAAATATACAGTCCCATCTTGGCACTGCCGACTGCCTATAGAAATCGGCTGAATAATTCGAGCGAAGAGGGCATAAAATGCTGCACTCAGTAAAGTTTCAAAGTGCGCTTGGTTGGTTTTTTATGCTTGACTTTCAAAGTGCGCAGCTGTGGGCACGAAACAACAAGCGAAAAAAAAAAAACTAGCCAGAGATAGATCAAACTGCCATTTGAATTTTATTACGCGGGAATTTGTTTTATATGCGCTCTTTTAATGTGTTCCTCATTTTATTTTTGTTTTCAAAAGCTGATATAAATGAATTTCGCGCAGTGAATACGTTGATAGCTAGCCATCTCTTTTTCTGTGTTTTTTATGTACATTTTTAGTTTCGTGCCAGGATTAGCACACTGAGGAATTTAGAATGTTGTACTTCTACGCTTAACACTGCATTAGTGGTGCATCGGAAATTTACGAACAAAGATAATTGTTCACATACCCTCAAGTCGGTATCTGCTTTACTACACGACGCATTAAAGAAATCACATGAAAACATCGTCAAAGCTACTGGCACCCTTATTATATAGCTTGCTTTTTCATCGTTAACCACCCAAGCTGCAAATCATTGCATCCCGAAGAAAAAAACAAATGCCAGGCTGGAAACTAGACCTTATCTACCAACTTTAAAGCTTTGAAATTGCCTGCTGAGCGAACCCTGAAAAATACTTCAAGACCAACATTAGAGTTAACGTGCTGCTTTATTATTAACTAGTCATGCTAAAGCGTAACTCGAGCCTAACCATTAACTTATTTTCACACTCAGAGCTCAAAATGCAGAGTATTTCTTTCGCTGATAAAACCTTTATGAGCTTATGCACTGCAAGTATTCTCCATAGTTTAGCAGTAATATCACCTAATGTTGCAGTTGTAGCTTATAATGCTGCCACAACGAAATGGGTCTTTTTCACTCGCGAAACTAGCCAGTGTGTGTGTGTTTTATCGCGGCAAATGTTTAATTAAATTGAAAAGTTTATTCCACGCGTTACGCTAACGCGATTTTAATCCGAACGCAGAATTTCTTGCTCTCGTTCTTTCTCCTTGTATAAAAAATTCCCTGGCATGTGTAATGCTGCCGGAATTCTATGGCAAAAACATCATATATATTTAAAATCAGCACCGCCGTCGACAAAAATAGCGTAAATTCTCAAGCTCTGGGGTTCAATCGACATGTCTCTTATGAAACAACAACAACAACAACTACTGACATTAGCACCTATTAGCTTTGGCCACTGTGTCCGAGAACATGCTAAGGTGGTTGCAGATCACACGCTACCATCAGCCAGCAGAACCACATCGTACAACATGGTCTCGGACCCAGCGGCCAAAGCACGGCGGAGTTAATGTCTATTCAAGCCACGCGCTCGAGGATGCGCCTTAAGTTTGCGCTTGGTGACACGTTTTTGTTATTATTGAACTATTTCTTCTGTACAAATATCCAAGCCCGTTGTGTCGTAGGCGGCGCTGGAGGGAGAATTTTAGTTTGATTTTTTTCTTTGAGTCGCCCACTTAATGAATTGCTAGACCCACTGCTAGCGCTCGGAAATTTATTCTTGCCCCGTTGGCACATTACGGAAGTATGATATTTTTCGACCTTTGGAACGCAGTGTCCTCCAACTACCGCTGATTTTTATTTCTGATCCTAGGTTCCTTCGATCATTGCAAATGATCAGTCCATGTAGCAGCGTGCCAGAGTTTTGGTGTGAGTGCAATATTAATATATATGTCACATAAGTCACTTGTGTTGACATGTGAAATGTGACGGTAGTCCCCTCCGTATACGCATCATAAAAGGAACTCTCCGTACAATGTAATGAGGGAACGTTCTGCATAGAAAATAGCCTATGTTCAGGACATTGTCGAAAAGACGTATTTTTTTTTTACTGATGGAGTTCGTTCTGTAGAGTCAGTAGCAACGCTTCGGTTGTAACATACAAGCGTGATTTGAACGCATATAAAATTAATAGTGTTCGACATTTTCGACCTCCAGCAGAAAAAATGTCAGTCGATTTGTGTAATTCGGCCGAATACGGATATATGCGCAAGACTGACGTCAATTGTCAGTTGGTGTTACGGTGATGCCAGGCTACCACCTAATTACCACCCCAATATCTTTTCCCGTTTGTCTACTGTGCAAGCATCATTCCTATCATGTTCTCCTCCTAGCCGCTGCTGCTCATTCCGCTTAGCCCAGTGCGCATAGGTGTGGTGACGCCTAATTAGCGCCCCAGGTTATCGCCAGGTAACCACCGTCTACACCTTGGCAAGTAAGCCGCCCGGTGGGCTGGTGAGCAATGGAGCTGTGGCACAAGGCAGGTGCTATGGCAGGTGTTGCCATCGGTGGGACTTGGGTTAGTTGGGTTGGGTTGCGACCCAGGTTTCTCTTCTTGAGCAGGCCTCTGACGAATAAAAGAGATGCCGCCCCACACGGTGGGCAGGTGAACAGCCTGTCACAAAGCCGGGTTCAGACCAACAGACAAACAAACAGGCCGATAAACACACAATGCTTAAATGCTGGGAATGGCCACTATAAGTGCTAGCGCACCAAAAACAAGCAGCTCGCAATAGCAAGAATATCTGCGAATTGTGTGGCTTACGCGTGACATAATTTCTAGGTACTCACAGTTCCATTTTGATATATTTTGCAAAACGAATGGTTTTTTTTAACCCGTACCTATTTTTACCACATTATGATTAGCAAAAGTGTGAAACAAACTATGGTTTTCTGGCGATTTTGAGTGTAATAATGAAGATTTTCTGGGTAGCAAGCATTCCTGATACACCAGTAAGAGATAATGCTGAAGAGCAAACACTAAACTAAGTCATTGTTTTTGATCCTAACCTTTACTGCAAAAATTCTTCACGTGGTGACAACCATAGCGGGTAATGCTGACTCAAACAGAGCGCATGTTCATGCTGACTACTTTCACGCCCAAAAAGAACTTCGTCAGAGCGGAAGTATTGCTCCACATTTCTGTCCAAACCGTCACAGATGCCGCGAGAATTAGAAAGTATTTGATCCTGACTGATACCCAATGCCGGCGCGATACTTCCGCTGGTTTCACATCGTTTGATGGTTTGCATGGCACACAATATATCAACTATTCGAGCGATGTTTTTTCTACGAATGAAAGAAAACCAACCTACGACGTTGTGCAACATTGCGTGAAAGCATTCAGCGTTTTTAGGCTGAACTGTACTCGTTTGTGTTAAGAGACTAGACACGTGAGAAAATGCGATGTGCAAAAGCTTTCCCCGCTTTACGAGGGCCCATTTTGGTAATGCTAATGCAGAATTCATGCCTAATCTCTTGCTTGTTCCGCACTCAAGGCTCGAAAAGCGAATTTGTTTTTTTTCTCTAAATAAACATTCTACCTCCTGAAAGGAATATTTCGGAACAAGCACTGCCTGAAAAACTATCAAAATTATTTGCAACATGCCACTCCTTCGCCAAATCCCATACACAAGTAACGTTTAACAGAGATAAACTTCAATTACTCCAAATCTTTCAAAGCAGCTTGATTCTTAATAGTCACGATAGGTCATAGCCCTCCTTTTTAATTCATCTTTAAAATAAATTTTTCCAGGTTGCTGTAAGCTCCCTTTACTATCTGTTTACACGCATTACATTAATTGCAGAAATTGCGCGAAAATAAGAAAATCATGAAAGGCACGCATTCCAAGCTTCGACCACAGTCTTTACAGCAGCTAGCCGTTTTCCATTTATTTCTACAGCAATTACAGGACTTTACAATCCAATACTTGAGAACTCTCAGATGTTCGGACAGGCCGCCAAACAGCGATGAGCACTACTTCGAGGTTTCAGATGACTTAAAACAATTTAAATAGGCGAAAACTCATAGGTATTATTCGTTCAGTTGCTATGCGATGAGGTATTTTATCTAATGAAACCACATACTGAAGGTCTTTACGGATGACACGAATTCATCTCTGCAGCATTTATGACATTGCGTTCACTAGGACACTTCAAGTAATGATATTCGTGAAACTTCAGAGAAATGGGCTTCCTGTATAATTTTCTTTAGGCCGAACTAAATCGCCGGGATTCTTAAATCATATGATTAATTTTAAGGATCCTAACACCATGTTCCAATGAGCCATGGAAATTTCGATTTGTTTATAATGTGACGAAATGAATCATTGATCGCATCGTATAACATAAATGATTGCCGTGAGCGCTCAAGCTCGCGCTTGAGCTGCGAAAATTTTTTTATTGGATGAGAAGTCCCCAATGTCAGCCTGACATTTTTCAGATGTGCCTCGAAGAAGAAAAAAAAAGAAGCAATTGTGCATGGAAAGACGTGCCCTACGGCTATGCCTCGGGCTCCCAAAATCAGCTTCCAACGCTGTCCTTTATCTGGAAGCGCGTATCCCCAACCTCTATTCCCGCTTCCAACTTCTAACAGTGCGTACTTTCCTCAAGTCTTTTGACCCGGCCCCAGGCGTTAGTGTTCCAATTTTTGTATCCCAACCACACCTTTTTTTGACTAATCACTGGCCACGTTATCAGCTTCCGCAAGTTAGGTTCACGCAGAATCTGTTAGCTCCGCTTCAGGTTGATCTGATCTCCTTGCAACGAGTTGCTGACACGCAGGCTGATCCCGTCTTCTATTACGACTTTATTTTCCCGTCCCATGCGAAGCATATGCCCGCACATACCCTAAATGGTCTTCTTTCTGAACACCTACAGAATTTTCCACATCATACTGTTCTCTCCACTGATGCCTCCGGCAGCTGTGAGAAGGCGGCGATTGGCATATATTCGCAGGATCTAGATTGGAGCTACTCCGTTCGTATCCCTGATTATACTCCTATATTCTTCGCAGAGTTTTTGGCCATTGGTTTGGCTCTTCTCAAAATTCCCAGGCATGTCGCACGGGTTCTTATTCTCACAGACTGCCTTTCAGTTATTGTCTCTCTCCAAAATTCGGAAAAATCTTTCTTGACTCGTTCACTTAGGTTTTTTGTTCCGAGCACAGTGCGCGAGATCCGTTTGGTCTGGGTACCTGGGCATTCAGGCGTCTATTTTAACGAGGTGGCTGATTTATTGGCAAGGTCAGCTCTCAGCGCACCTGTAATATATCCCGTCCCTCACCTCATTCTGTTAGCAGCTTCACGTTTCCAGCGGTTCCAACATATTTCAGCCACTTTGAGTGATCCGTTGCTGAATACCGTGGACTTTCAACACCTAAAGTACCCATGGAATATCCGGTGGTGTAAGTCAAGGCTTTGTGAAGTGTCCATGACGCTCCTGCGATGTAGAATCCCTCACTTAAACTTGTACTTATGCAGGTGCGGGTTCGCTGCGACAAACCTTTGTGTATCATGTGGGCAAGTTGAATCAATCGATCATTTTCTCCTCTCTTGCCGGCGGTTCGCGGTTCAGAGAAAGCAATATCTGGAGGTTCCTCTTTCGAGACTAGGACTGCCTCTGTCTCTTACAGTTCTTCTATCGTTCGGTGCGAGTGCCAAGGGATTCCCGTTAAGCAGCGTATGCGGCTACCTTCACGATTACATAAGTGCAACTAATCGATTATCCTGTTAGCTATACACAAAATTCTTTCGCATGTCCAAAAAGGCTAGATTGATTCTATTCCGGATGACTCATACCTCTTGAATTCATTTTATTTTTCCAATTTTTTTTTTTTATCTTGATTCAGTCTTCTGACGTTTCCTTCCCCGCGCAAATGCTTCATTGGCATTCTACCCTATACCTTGGCCAATCCCCCCACGTGGGTATGTGCCATATTACTTGAGGAGAAGAAGAAGAAGAAGAAGAAGAAGAAGAATCGGCGTTGACTCTCGTTTTGTACTGATTTGTATGTTGCTATACATGATATTTTTTAATGTAGGCATCACTACCGGAGGCCATCTGTGACTGGAGGATGTTTTTTGATGCATGGAAATATAATTTCGTGCTTCAAATGTATGATTTCACCATTTTGTCGTTAGCTCCTTTAAGAACGAAGAATAAATTTTGAATTCTGTTTTCTCTTATGGGATTTACGTTGCACACCAGTCAATGTCGCTGTCTTTATCTTTTGCTATGCGTTTCGCTCTTATCTTTGACGTTGATAAATTAGGCTGTTTACGGCGGCAGCTTTGACGCTTCCCACTGGTCTAATTATCGGAGGATCATGTTATTCCTCGCAGCATGAATGATCACTGAGGTACTTTCGCTATCGTTTTCACCAAGATCGCTCAAGCATACATGGCTTGCCTAATGGAAAATTAGTTTTTGCAAATTGGTTTTTGAGGAAAAGAATTGGAGCAGTAATTGTCTCGCACAACACGGTGGAGAAACGAACCACGACGTAAGGGAGAGGGTAAAGGAGGGAGTTAAAGAAGAAAGGAAGAAAGAGGTGCCGTAGTGGTGGGCTGCGGAGTAATTTCGACCACCTGGGGATCTTTAACGTGCACTGACATCGCCCAGCACACGGGCGCCTTTGCGTTTCGCCTCCATCGAAACGCGGCCGCCACGGTCGGGATCGAACCCTAGTACAAAAGCACGGATTTCACCTTGCTTGCAGATTGTCTCGAGAGGATAATAATAAACAGAAAGGCGCAGTAATTGTCCCCTAACTAAGGAATACCGTGACCCCGCTGAGAATATATGGAGGAGGCAGCGAAATAAAGTCGCGAGAAACACTCGCGCTGTTTGCAGCGGCCGATCTCTTTGCCCTTAATCTAGAATTCGTAAGCGAGGGGTATTAACATACTGGCATATGTTCATAGATCCTTGGCTGTAATGACAACATCTACGGCATTAATTCCGTTTTTTTGCAAGTTTTCATATCTGATATTGTCGGAGGAAGTGAAGCAAAAACAGTAGGTTGCACCTTGCAGTGTTCAAATTTCGCATCTGTGCTTGCAGCTTTGCAATTTCGCAGCGTTACGTCGAGTGGACATACACATTATGAATACACCTCAGGCCAAAATAAATCGTTATTTTTTGCTGCAAGAAACTTCAATGGACACGATTTTTTTTTCTATTGCAACAAGTCATTGTTCCTTGTTTAATCTAAATCTTTTTTCTCGTTAACACTGCTCCACCAGCTTCTCTGCAACGACATCCGGCGCATCAAGGTACACATGGCCCAACTCTGCCTCCACCGCTATATATGGCGCTCATGAAACTGGGGAGTACCAAAGCTCGGAATTGAGCTGAAAAAAAGAAGCTATCTCTCTCACCCTTCTTATTATCTCTTAAAATGTTTTCAAGTGCAGACTGCCATGATGAAGGCAGTGGCGCTGCCATTGCCAGTGCTGCTACTGTCCAAAAAATAAAGGGTGATTTAGCGTGGTTAGGCCAAATACAAATTAGGTACGCTCAGAATTCAGTTTTCACTACGGTTTCGTTTCCAGGCTTCTTTTAAGAGGACAATGCGATAGCACTTGGCTCCGAATACATCGCGCACGAATCAAAATTAATGAAAACGACATATAAAGCGGAGCACCAGAAACTGGCAGCTAAACACGCGAGACGCTCGGCTCAGGCAATGACGTAGTCGTCCTATGTAATGGCCAGCGAAATATCTATTCGTGCCGCCGCGGGCACGCAAGCACACTAGCATCCATAGTCTATTTTGTCATAACGTGTTTTACATAGCTGGTCATAAAGATTGCTGGCAGGTTGCCCACAACCATATGGGTCGGTTGATCACCTGCCAGAGACATCGGACAGACAAACGTCGGGGAAATTTGAGAGTGCGGGTTTTGGTGCTGGAACACTGTAATTATGACCCCTATCTGTGGTAGATATCACCACTCTTATTTTATTGAGAGCAATTTTAATTTCGCCTTAGCACTGAACGTTGCAGTCAATAAAACTTATAGGCGACGTTCAAGGTCTTTTATGGCAGGCTTTCCAGAAGACTGCAACCAAATGAAAGCGACCTTTCCATCTGGAAAAATTACATTTTTAACCAATCTGGTGTGTTTGTTGGCCCGATAGCCGGGTATACGTTTGTTTTGGAAACGAGCTTTCGAAAGACAAACAAAATATAGTGGACATAATTTAAAACACTGTCCCTTTCACGGACACCGACATCACCCAACACAGAAGCGCTCGTGAATTTCATCAGCGCGCACTTGTGGCCCCGACGGCGGCGTTTTTAGCCTTAAGATAATGCATTCATTTGCGATCAGAGGCAGCTTGAATTATTAAGCAACACTTGTTCCACGTGCGCAGTCGGGAGAGAGGTGTATGAAAGTCGCGTTTTCGTGACTCGCTGCTCTTTCGACGCTTTGCGGCGTTTAGCAAAGGAGGAGCTCTAAGCATCAAAACGATCAAAGTGACACGTCTGTAGCAATGAGCATTTTCATTTCCTCCCGTCTTTATATGAGGGGTTCCAGGAAAGTGGCGGTGGCGACGCTGCTTAACCAAGCCTAACGTGGTGCACGCCATTTTTACTCCCGTTGGTACTGTATTGCATATGCGTTCGTTTATTTGAAAATTAAATGTTCTGAAGAAAATCTTCCCACGTGAACGCAAAATTGAACAACTTTTTCACCCCTAGCAGTGGAAGCTGAAAGCTATGCGGATATTACTCGCACTTTTCAATTTCCACTGCGCGTTACCGTCTCCAAGCAAGCCAGAGTTTGTGAGCGCCTAATTCTCTTTTCGTGATCATTACAAAAAGTATAGGTCGTTTTGCTCGTTTCCTTCAATTTCAGTAATCATTAGACGAGCAGCCGGCGCGGTGGCTGAGTGGTCATGGCGCTCGGCTGCTGGCCCGAAAGACGCGGGTTCGATCGCGGCCGCGGCGGTCGAATTTCGATGGAGGCGAAATTCTAGAGGTCCGTGTACTGTGCGATATCAGTGCACGTTAAAAAACCCCAGGTGGTCGAAATTCCCGGAGCCCTTCACTACGGCGTCTCTCATAGCCTGAGTCGCTTTGGGACGTTAAACCCCGATTAACCATTAACCATTAGACGAGCCCATTGTTTTTCGAAGCGCTCAAGGGGCCTCAATGGCGCTTGTGTCAATTGTTTTCTTTTTAATATTGTGTAAGAAAAATACAGGAAACCTTTCAGGCTTCTTTCTTAAGGTGTCACCTCATGAAGGTATCACGTTGTCGCCAGTCTTGAGCCGAAGAACTGACTGTAAGAGTTGTACTTCTCCAGATATCTTCTTTCAGGACTAAAAAAAAAAACTGGGTAAACGAAATATTCAACTAACAGGAACAAAAATTAAGAAAAATGCGAAGAAGTTAGTATAAGTTTAAACTGGTTGGTTCGAAGTTGAAGCGTTCCATCGGTTTTGAAAAACAGAATGATGTAATTACACTACCGTGCTATATTAGAATGGGCCGCAAGTTATTTACCCTGAACAATTGAACAACCTGCTGTTTGGGGTATTGGTATAACCCTACTCTGTGCAAGCTGAGGCCACCCTACGCTCCAAATTTCACATCCCCCCCCCCCTAAATTCTGTACTTATTCCTGCTGCACTTCCTTTCTCTTAGAGTCTACTACGCTCTGGAACAAAACCCTCCTTCCTGCGCATCACATGTTCGATCGACGTCATGCCCAGCACTGTTTATAACGATGGTGTACCCGTGTTCACAGCAGGATGGCCGCATCTCGTGGTTAGAGATTTTGCGCGAAATAAATGCCTACTGAGGTCCGGCACAACTTTGCGGCAGGTCAGTTTTCTGCGCGGTACTAACCATGGTGGTTACCTGTAATCGGAGTATTTTCTGCTGCCTTTCTCCTATGCCTTGGGGACTTCCCGTCCTACTTTTAATCGGCAAACACCGCATAAGCAACTTCGTTAGTCTTTTGTGAATTTATGAAGGGAACTGAGTATAACTGAATACGTCTTCTCAGTGCAGCAGTGTCATCATTGACGCTGCGCGGCCTTGCTTGTGGCACGCGCCCCCGCTTGCTGGTGGAACCGCACTCTATAGGGGTTCAGCCAATACGATAAGAGTGGGGACAATTTCTTCAAGGCGTTATGTTTTTGCTACTGAAGTGGAGATGGCAGATAGCAAGCTATCCAGTATTTGCTCGAACCACTGAACGAGCTATGTATAGGCTGGTGATGACGTTTTTGGAGTTGAGTGGAAAGTGTGGTTTTAGTACAAGGGGCAGAGAGAGAGAGAGCGGAGAGTTCGGCGAGCATTTGGCGTGGATGAGATGACCAGGACTAGCAGTAGCCTTGACTGCTCTGGGTTGACCTCCTTCATATGGTCCGCTGGACGGATTGCTGTTGCCTGGGATTAAGCAGCCTCGACTGCAGGCCTTACTTCAGTGGGGGTGCCTCTTGTGGAGGCTGGATCGGTTGGGGTGGCGTAGTGGTGCTTTAATTGCAGCGGTGGTGTAGGTGCGCCTGGAGCCCGGCTTGGTCGTGCTGTCGGCTTGGACTATTTAGTGCTAGAGGTCTCCGCTGCTTTTGCACCATTGTGCGGGCTGGGAGTAAGGCAGTAATTCAGGCAGTGCTTCGCTTCTCTGTCAAGGCACGGCAACGTGCGCAGATAAGCGTTCCCTATTCTTTGTTGCTGGTGGCATGCCTGGACTCAACATTTCTCACTTAAGGGGAGGGATGAACCTGGCTGCAGTGTAAGCAGTAAGCCCAGCAACGGTGCAGAGTGTCCATGAGGGCGATTCGATTTGAACAGTTGGGGCATTTCTCGATTGGATTCGTCCTGTTGGCGGCCGTTCAGTATTCGGTACCCGCGTTGCCGGCGTCAGAGGCGCTTCAAAGCGAATGCGCACTTAGGTCCCCGGCCCTACATCACGCTGCGATAGAAGACGAATCGGGGAACATGGCCTCCGGCCAAGGTGATCTCTACTAATGACGAGTCGCCCATCCTCCGTGCTGTCAGAAAGTCCGTATCGAGAGATTCAAAACTGTCTATAACGGTTAGGGGGAAGTCTTGGTCAGGAAGCCGATGGGGGACGAGCTAAGAAATGAATTCACAGCAAGTGTGTGGTATCCGGAGCGAATCGATGGTTGAAGTGCGATAGAATGTGGACTGCATGCTAATTATTTATTGGGCTGTAGTTTGGTTTCAAAGGGCGCCGTAGTTGTGAAGACGTTCTGCCATTAATTCATGCTGGAGGGGGGGGGGGGAGTTGAACGACACGGCTTTGTGTGGAACGAGGCTGACTGTCATCACTCTCTCGCTAACTCGTTCACACGAGCAGGTCATTGTAAATATTAGAGATGTTGGTACGTAAAATGTCATGGCGTGTAGGGCAGTAGCGTACGCCTTCGGGTATCGCACTTTGGTTCGCTGCCACATGGTAATCCACTCACCTTGGTCGATATCTTCAGGTCTTCGCCTTTCACTTTGGCTGAGCTATATTCTCCAGTTCTCGGTCCGTTTAGAACAATTGCATACCCCGGACGAACTCAAATACTACGTCGTGAGCCTTACCATTTATTCCTAGCTACCTCGCAAGCCACTGAAACTCCGTGATTTCTATAACACACGCCTGCCACACAACCTTTCAAACTTCTTCTCTCCTTCTTAAACACACTACACACGACATCGGTTGTCTTTTTGGGTCGGCTCATGAGCGCCTCCAGCTCAGTTGTGGCTATTCTCGGACCTGAATTGTGCGCCACAATACTCGTGGTCAGATACAACACAGATAATCTATCTACAATACAGTGGGCATGCCCAACTGCCGATGCATAAGCGCACGACAGCCCACATCACAAGATCTTAAACTCGTACACGACACACCGGGACCACTCTGCTAAGTACTCCCGGATCGCTTACTCAACAACCGTTAAATCATCGATAAACACTATAACTAACAGCACCCGCATACACACACTTTCGCAAGCGATTCAAATAATTTTCGAAAAGTGAGTACACAAGCATAATTCCCTCAGCCAGTGAATTCATCACATCACACGAAACAAAAAGCAGGCAACCACTACGTCCAGGTTGCACTCTTCCATCAGCCACCCCGTCCCGGACCCAATTAGGCTCCCAGTTACGTCGCGTAACTCAGGCCTTAAAATTACTCGTTTATAAAACATTCATAAAACACCATTTAATACGTACCCCCCTTTCGATCCCTACGAAGCATACCTCATAGATGGCTTTGGCGCGTCCTAATTTAAGGTGCCCATTCCATTCATTCTCAGTATTCATACGAAGTCAGTGTCATCTTTAAAATCACCGTCGTTGTTTCCGTTGCCGCTTCGCAACCCTGTCGCTTTGCCATGAATTTTATTGATGTTGACTGCACCAAGAGCCGCATATCTGCGCAACTAGCGCATGATGGCACTAATCAGCCCTTTTAATTTCCTCTTCCGTCCCCGTACCATTGTGTTCTACGCCTAATTCTCTGCACTAGCAGCGTTAGACTGGAACGGCCTTTACCACTCCACCGCTCCCATCAACCTTTAACACGAATATTAAAAGTCAGACTTCATCGTAACAAAAAATAGACGACCTCTATGATAGCCCCACTGCTAATATCATATCACGGCAGTAGTTTGGGTTAGTTGGTGCCACGCAAATTCATAAAGGTCAAAAAGAACTAAAACTAAACGAGAATCAAAAGAAGATACCACAGCATGTGGTGCCGTCTTCGTGTTTCTTTTTTGTCTCGTCCTGATTGCGCTCTTTTTCACCTTTATGTTATACCGCGAAACTTACGTTGAAGGTAAGTGAAGAAAATGTAATGAAAACCAACCTCTCTTCTCATAGACCTACACGTTATGGCATCGCAGCCTGGAGTGATGCGACAAATTCAGCCACATTCATCACTGGCGGCGAGGCGGGCGCTGGAAAGCGCCCTCCCGCTGAAGCCAGATGCGTTGTTGTTGTTGTTTCGGTTGTTGGTGCAAGAGCACTAATCTGGATGTTCAGAGCTTAGCAAAATCGTTTAGGGTATATCCCATGGAAGCACGAGCACTTGGTCCCGCGGCACTACCCGCTCATCGTCGTCTTATATGTGGCACAAATCCTCGCTTTGGCACTGATACCAATGTGGTAAAAAACATCCTCCGTAGTTTTTTTTTTTGAGCTCTATCTTTCCTTGGGCGCAAACTTGACACCGTTCTTCGTAGTCTGCGCCTCTAAGCGGTCAGGCTACAATGTTATCCGGAGCGACGTGAGTTAACGTCGGCCATTTTCCACTTTTAATGCTAAAGCACTACCTAACACGGTCCGATCCAACCAGGAATCTTGTGTGAAGCCTCGGAATGACTCAGGTGAGCTCGGGTTTGTTAGGAAGAGCGTAGCTCCAGGTGTAGCCAATGGGAGGTGGGCGTCACGTGAGCTGCTGCCGAGTGGATAGAGGGTGTGAAGGTGATGAAGAAGAAGAACGAGAAATGCGGCTGGGTGCACATGCCGATGCTAGAAAGAGGCGATGAATTAGCACATGCTTTCGCACGTCTACTCGGTTTGACTACTTGTTTAAAACGCTGCCACAATTTTCGTAGAAATTCCGTCCTCTTGATTGCCCTTCCAGCGCCGTCTGATTCTTGATCGGTACCCCAGGGTCAGCATGCGCAGCTAGACGCTTGGAGAAGAACATAAAGGCGTCTTGCACGTGTAGAGGAAAAAGAAGCAGTGAGCAACGCCGTGAGTTAGCGACACCGGCAGTTTTCTATTTCGCTTTCGCTGCACCGCTGGCCGCTCTCTGCGCCGCAGAGGTTTTCCGTCCTTGTTTCTTCCTATCAGGCATTTTCACACAAGAAACATGGACTCCCAAGATCAACTGATTCCGCCGTCCCCAAGCGATTCGGAATCTATGGAGGGCGACGGTCGCGATTCAGGTAAGCGCTTCTTTACTGCGCAGCCAAGATAACGAAGTGAATCGTACCGAGGCGGGGGATCAGATTGCTGCCAAAATGACACCGCTTGAGGAACTGCAGGCTTATCTGCTGTTTACCTGGTCAGGTCTTCAATTATGGAATGCAAGATGCCAATGCTTCTTTTTCTTGAAGGTAGCTCTGGCGTGGCATGGCATTGAAGATGACGGGAAATAAATTCGGAGTTTTCCTACACTAAATATGCTCTAAATTGACTGCGCCTGTTCGTAACCGAACAGCTCGTAACTGTTCTTAACCATTCTTAATGCGCTTAACGAAGGGTCCTAGACCGTTCTGTGAGGCTGATAAATTTTTTTTTCTATGAATTTTTAGTTGTTTATTGCTTCTCATAGGTAACCAGGTACAGGATACACCACTATGAGGAGGAAGAGTTTGGGATTTCATATGTTGATTACTGAACAATTATGGGCGACAATTGTATTTATTTCTGCTTTCTAACTAGTTTCCTTGTTATATATTATGGAAAGTTATTTTCAACATTAATGTGAAAGTAACCAGAACACTTGTCTTTTCGTGTACTCAGTAATAATAGCCCCTATGGAATGTATGCCGATTAATTACAGGGGCTTTTTCATTATAAAAGAACTAATGATATGTCTCGGTGTGAGCCTGATAGGACCAGTCGGTGTTCGAGAGATTCGTGAGAGCTATGTTAGCAGCGCGTGTGGTAGAATTATGCAACGGGAAAGAATGGGGCGTGTATATATCAGGTATGAGAAAATCCGTGGGCCGATCTAGTGCCGAGAACTACAAGCTGCTTGGCCGTATTAAAGTTGTCTGACTCAGCATTGTGATAGCCGAGCTTGCCAAAGCCGAGGCGTTGGTCAATCGCGGACAGAAGAAATGTGCATGTATTTTAGAAAGCTCTTTCGCTCGATTCGTTGGTGTCAGTTGTGATTTCCACTTAACATAGCAGCCAAGAATGAGTATAAACCTGTGACTCCTGCCTCAAACTCACGTTAATCTAACGCGTTAAGCGGTATTCACACGGATGATGGAATGCCTCTCTAAGCAATAGCGACAGCGCACAATTCATTCCTTCCACGGATGAGAGAAGTTTGCGTGGTGATCCTGGAGTAGTAATTTCTTATACATCATTCGAAAGAACAAAACCATGCAGAAAAAGTTTAAATCCTTTAACTCTAGACTTAATCGTGTTTCGTTGTGAGCGTGTGTGCATTCTTTTAAGGGAAGTCTGCAGCCCACACCATCTTAGCGGCCTGGCATGGACAACATCAGAGCATCACCAGGTAAGACAGCGTAGCACGAAGAAGGCGGGGTAAAGAGAATGAAAGGTGGCGAATAATTCAACATAATCTCGAACTGTTAATCATATCCTAAATAACTAATAATTGCGGATATCGCTAAGCATATGCCAAGTGCCTTGGAGGTACTAAGCGGTGTTCTCACGGCTTCCTTATGTCGCATCCCACAAAAGCACTGCGGCCAGGACTTGACTTTTATTCGGTAAGAAATTTTATCAGGCATTGTCAATATCCAAGTTTTCGCGGTTGGTGACCTTATCTGTAGTGTATTTTAACCGGATGAGTTTATGCGGCAAAAATGCGCTTTAAAAGCTAATAGTACTGTTATTTCCATTTTTGTCCAATACAATACGGAATTATGGACATAAAATTCTGGGTTTTTGCTTCTCTGTTCACCACATCACTTCGGGGTAAATATATCGATTATATAGAGTATAAAGTGGTTCCAGTATAGTAAATAGATGAAAATCACTGGAAATGCAAGAAATATCGATTATATAAATTTCTTGCGGAAAATTACTCTTTCGTAGTTCCAACTCACTGCTGGCTGTAAACAGGTCTAATTCTCCCAATACTGGAGTTTAAGTATTTAAAGAAAATATACTGAAAGCTTCAGTAAAACTTATATTTGGGCTAGTTGGTGCATTTTTTTAACCAAGGGAACGGAACAGCGCAAAAACAAGCAATCACACAAGAAGGACAAGACGCAACACGTGTTGCGTCTTTTCCTTCTTGTGTGATTGCTTGTTTTTGCGCAACACGTGTTGCGTCTTGTCCTTCTTGTGTGATTGCTTGTTTTTGCGCTGTTCCGTTCCCTTGGTTAAAAAAATACTGAAAGCTACAGAGAATTTTTCATGCAATAAAATCAGTGCGAAAGCATGTATTTGTGCTAGTAGAAGACGACGATGAGCGGGCAGTGCTGCGGGATGGAGTGCTCTGACTTGGTCAGCTGCGGACACGCAAGTTTTTTTGTTCGGGTCAGAATATTGTTCAGATTTTGTTCAGGTCAGAATCACCGAATTAGTGCCACGTACGTCCCGTTTCATAGACAGCAGTCAACGCTGTCAAAGTTCGCTCACCTTTTCGCGCAAGCGAACTCCGCACCCGAAAAGAAGGTGGCCATAAAACCAAAGTGAATGAGGCATATTTTGTTTCCACAAATATCGGATACCGCAACTGGCAACTTCCTGCACTTCGTTTTACTTCTTGATGAATTTTCGTCCTGCGACTTCACAAGAGTGCAAGAAGAAAGAATGACGTGTGGCGGCATGAGTTTCTGTTTTTGGGGGTTTCACGCCCCAAAGCTACTAAGGCCAAGAGGGGCGCCGTAGGGAAGGTCTCTGGAAATTTTGACCAACTGGGGCTCTTTAACGTGCACTGACATCGCACAGCTCACGGGCCTCTAGAGTTTCTCTTCCATAGAAATTCGACCGCCGCGGCCGTGATCAAGTCCGCGTCTTTCGGGTCAGTAGCCGAGCACCACAACCACTCAGCCACCGGGGGGGGGGGGGGGGGGGGGGGTTTGTAGCGGTGTGATACGCGGCAAGTAGGGCGTAGTGTTCTGGCTCAATGCGCGCCTAAAATTTAGTGAAAATTCAGTGAAAATTATAGCCCTAGAGCTAGAAACACTGAGCGCCTCACTGCTTCGAATGTTATTCCCAATGGTAGTTCTTCGTTTCATACCGCTCTTTGTTTTAGTCCGAACACTGACTGAGACTTCGAGAGGAACGAATAATATGTGGCGGAGAAAAAAATTAATATGTATTAGCTCAGCTAATCCAGGATATACAAAGCGAAAGATGTCGGCGTTCACTGTGTTTATTGGCGTTGGCGGTGACAATGTTCTAGACGGCGATGGCTTTGAGGAAAGGAAGGGCGCATAACTGGCTCCCTGGATATGCGGACGCCTCATTCGTGCTTTCATACATGTGGCGGTGGTGAGAGAGAGATGCGGCCTGAATGCATTAGCGCTGACAGCGTTGTGGTTGACATGCGGCACTGCAGCAATAACTAGGCCGCAGCGTTTATTTCGTGATCAATCTCTCGCGATCAACCGTTAATTGCATGCCACCTCCCAATGTGGCAGGGAGGGCGCGCTGCCTATCCAGTGTGCGGAACGCAATCAAACCACGCTTTTGCAGTTGGACACAAACGCCACGTACATGAAAGCGAGATTGAGGTCTCCACTGGCAAACGGAGCCGGTTGTGCGCCTTTGCTTTTGTGAAAATGAACGGGCTTTGCAAGGTTGTCAACGCCAATGAACTCTATGAACGCCGTCGGCTCACTTGTTTTGTTCGGTTTTTTGAAAAAAGGAAATGGCACAGTAACCGTCTCACATATCTCGGTGGACACCCGAACCACGCCGTAAAGGAAGGGATAAAGAAGGGAGGGAAAGAAGAAAAGAGAAAACTGAAAATTGAAAGTTGGATTTTGAAGAAAGGCGTGGAGAAGCGCGCGTTGTGACGTCATGTACTTCCTCGGAGCACCGCGACGGCAAAATCGCAAGTTCGCGGCCAGTAAAGCCTTCGCTTTAATATGGTTTTGTAGGCGCACTACTTCCGCAAACTTCTCTGCGTTGCCTCTTATGTATGAAAGGGAGTGAGGATGATGGGTGGGCAGTGCCGCTGCAGTGCTCGCGCTAGGCCTGCTGCGGACCGACAAAGGAACACAGAGTGGACGATTTTGCTCGATGTTGTTACCCATCGAATTATAGCCTTCGCTGTAATCAATAAAAGGCTGTATTTCTGCTTTATGCGACGAGCAAGACACCAAAACCTAAAACAGTTTCATAAATGTCAGATTTGCTGTGCTTGGCTAGGAATGCGTTGAAAACGATGAAGACTGTTAAGTACTTGAGTTCTACAAAGAAAGAACTATATTCAAGGGAAGTAAACATGCGCCTATTAGAACAATCGCGATGCAGAATACACTCCAATCATACTAGGTGCAAAGCGTACAGTCGGGGATTAAACCTTCTGGGTCACGAGTTCCTCAAACGAAGCC
Organism: Amblyomma americanum; assembly: GCA_030143305.2. Lineage (NCBI taxonomy): Eukaryota > Metazoa > Arthropoda > Arachnida > Ixodida > Ixodidae > Amblyomma > Amblyomma americanum. The sequence goes on along the minus strand of JARKHS020017537.1, from coordinate 6,756 downwards.
GATTGCTCTACTATTAGCTGTTTGCTGGACACCACACTTATGGAGCTCAAAACAACAAGAAGAACAAAATTTCAGACTTTCACCTCGACAACGTGGTCTGCAGCCGCCGGCTAATAGCAGAGCTATCGCCTTTGTTTGAGGAACACGTGTGGCTACACGCCAGAGAGTTTTGGCCCCGACTGTACATGTATAAATCCGTGCTTTTAAACGTGCTAAAGTTTCAAAATGCATTGGCGCAATTTTTTTTTTTGTCACGAAGTCTAATTCTAAAGTGGAGTGGTTGCTAGGGTGTTCACAGAAAAGGAAAACAATAAAATTTAAGGCAACATTGATTTTCTCGCCTTGTTTGGTCATGCATGGAGGAGACAAAAAATTTTCTGCGATGCACTCTAGAAGCCTATGTTTTGCTTTGACTTAGTGTGATTGATATCCTAGGAGGTCATGCGCTTCAAAAACGCAGCTTAAAATACAATTGAAAATAAGCATTCCAAGATGATGGAAAAGCGTTCATTGAACTTTCAGTTTAAAACAAGCGCGAAAACGACAGCAAAACCAAGAAAAAAACAAAAGAAAAGCAAGGACTGCATCATATGATCTTTAAGGATACGATAGAGCGATTACTGATGTTCACGATCGGAATGCACCGCCGTTAGCACGCATAACACGAAAGCTCGGCAGCGGGTGTCTTGTTGACGCAAGAGCCTGAACGCGTTAGCCGTTGTGGCACACAAAATGCTTCGGGTATATTTGCAGCGCTAAGGGCAGCTGGAGCGCAGTTAGATTTCCTTTTTGCCTTTGTTTATCCGGCGGAGAGAGTGCACGCCCTTGACGGGCACGTTTCGCCCTTGGCTGTGCTCTCACACGTCGACAGAAAAAAATGTTTCAGTTTGCTTGTATCAGTAACCCGACATCGCGTTCGATAGACTGCGCGCCTTTTTAATTTGGCGTCAAAGCTGCCGATTGAAAGAAATACTGATAAGGAAAAGCGGAAGACACCCGGTTTCACGATTTTGCTTGCTCAGGACAACGCCCCTCTTTTCCCCCGCTAAGCCAGGCTTCAAGATCTCTCTAGCAGCGTGGACATAGCTGGAAGCCGGACTCTAACCTGGGACAACACTCTAATGCCCGCTGTCAAAAAAAAGATATGAAGAAACCAAGAACCCGGACAACTCTAAGCGGTATATTTATTTTCCTATCCGTAGTATCACAAATCCGAGTAAGCTGCTGTTTGTCTCCTTTTCCCGGTATTTATTTTCAAGCGGCAGCTTTTAGGCGGAAATAAAAGCGCATGAACTGTCGTATGCCGTGTCTGGTTGCCGAGATAAGCGAAGCCCAACGTGTATTCTGTGTGCGCATGAGACCAGAACTACGAGCCAAACGCGTCCAAAGGAGCCAGTAAACAGCGCGCACTCTACTTGTCAGTCAAACGCAGGCGAAAAACAAGTCAAATAAAGCCAAATCAAACTGAGCTCTAGCTTCACCAGCCGCTGAAAACATACCACGAGCATTGTCGCGGCTACAGCGGGCAACGATTTGCGGTGCTGACATCAGTGCGAGCCAGTCTGTCGAGCGTTAGCGTTATCGTAAAGCCTGCATATCACTGTACACGCTGTATATAAATACACTATATAAAACTAGAACAGAAAAGAACAAACGCATATAACCTGTGTGATTACGTTTTTATCTTTGTTTTGTTTTATTCTTATCATATCTGTTGACAACCTGGGCACCAAACTGGGATACGATTTTTGCATCTGGCTTGAAAAGTGGATAAAATGCAGCGAAAATTCTTCAAGAAAGAACACATTAGAGGTCATTTTCTATTTTGCTGGCTTGGGCTATGCTTCCTTATTAATTAAATCAAGAGGGATCCTGTTTTATTACCACTTGTCGGAGCTAGGGCAAAGAAGAACCAACTCCGACAGCGTTGAGGTTCGAACGGTTTATTTGCGCTGCACGCGCTGCGGCTGCATCACCCAACTTCCTTTTTCTTGTCCAGCGCCGCGTGCGATGGCCTGCGAGCCGAGCGCACCTTAGATCGGAGAGACTCTTGCATCTTGATGGTTAATAATAAATGTGGCTTGCTGGTGAATTATCAGAGCAGGTCACTGTGCAGTGTTGAACCCAACTGTAGCTGTGACGTTCCAGTTTAGTACAGGTCACCTGAGGTACACAAAAACACGTGCTTCAGCCGTTCTAACAAGCCTTGTTATTGTGTCGTTTGTAGGGAGGATATCGTAAGGTTTGCTGCTAAGTTAAACGCAAAAAATTGGAGTGGACACTTCGCTGCGGCTTAAAGTTATGAAGCAATAGCGTACTGGGTTAATTCACATATATCCAGAAGGTCAGTCTCTACTTGACATTCGGCCGCCGCGGTGGCTCAGGGGTTACGGCGCTCGGCTGCTGACCCGAAAGACGCGGGCTCGATCTCGGCCGCGGCGGCCGAATTTCGATGGAGGCGAAATTCTAGACGCCCGTGTACTGTGCGATGTCAGTGCACGTTAAAGAACCACAGGTGGTGGAAATTTCCGGAGCCCTTCACTACGGCGTTATTCATAGCCTGAGTCGCTTTGAGACGTTAAACCCCCCTAAACCATAAACCAATCTACCTTACATTCGCAGATCCCTGGGAGTCCTCGTACACCTCCTGGCGCTGTGGCGCAGCGGCCTTCTGTGGCACAGGTTGCTCTTCCCGAGCGACCGAACGTCAATTTAACTGCCACCTGCCACGACGGCCAGTCTGCTCCCTTTCCGGTGGGCAAGTTGTGATGTCACCGCAATGTCAAGTGACCTACGTGGCCCACCTGCATCCTAAGTTGTCCCTGGGCGCCACCTGCCAGAGCCATGCTAGCGATTTTTCGCTCACAACGCCGAGGCTGACGAAGCCTACACCGGATTTTCTGCATAACGGGGCCTTTAACGCTATCGCGTTTATATGGTGAATACAGGAAACTTTTGCATGCCCTAGGTGAACTGAACTCAAGACTGACTTAAACAGACGTTTTGTATGAATTATACTACACTGGCTCTAGACAAATTTTACGTTCGAATCCATGTATTTCAGTCTCTTATACGGCATTCAAAAGATGAAACTACGTTGCTAAATCTGCAATTTTACAAATTTTAGAGCCTGTCTTCGTGTGAGATGGCAGTATTTCTGTCAGCAGAACTCCACAAGGGACCCCACTAGTAAAGCTGACGCATCGCCTAATGCTTGTGAAGTAGGTGGGAAGGTGAGGGGTTGGTAATAAAAGGGAAAGAGAAAGCTGCGCAATGCCTCAATTGATGTACGCACGTTTGAATAATCGATAGCAATATAATTCGTAAGTATAGGTAACGCTTGAATAGGCAAAATTACGAGAGACAAGCCTCACCGGCATACTGGGCCGGTCTCGACAGCAGGAAGTACAATCCTACTTACACTTACGCAAAACTATTGCCGCTGCAGTGCAAATCCAAATTGTCGTTCGGGTTTTTGGGTTACTGGGCGCTTTACTTTGAGCAGCGGCAAATGATACAGCGGCGTCCATTGAAGCAGGTACAGCTCGTTTCACCGTGAATTGGTAGTTTTCTATCTAGTTCGCGGAAAACGGTGTATGATTGGCGCCTGAGAATCTTGTTTTATCTCAAAGTGACCGCACCACAAAATTACAACGATAAAGATAGGTAATTATTCGGGTTGTTTTTTAGAGTTTTACGGCTTCTAGGTGTAGCAAGAACGCGTTCTAAGGTCGCTTAGGAGATACGGCCTCCAAAAGCTCTGAATATTGAAGCAGGTTGACGTTTCTCGGGCCAAAAAAGTTTGCAAACAAATTGAATTGCCGCGTGATAATTTTTTTTGCTTGGCCTTTTTCTGCGTGCTTCTGAAAATAAAATTTGAAAATAAATTAAAAATTGCGAGATATCCTACCTAGAATTTCATTTTTCGCAGTAATAGCGGCGCAATCGGCCACGCAATACAGTGCGCAGCGCCTGCTCTCCTGGACCCCTCGCGTGAGCATGCCATATGGTCACTGTACGTAGGGCGAATAGATAGAAGATATCTGTATTTGGATCCCTTGTTTTAATACTGGTGTGACGTTTGACTTGGCGGGTACTCTCCGATTATGAACAGCAGTTTAGCAGAGGGCGTTACATATAGCTGCAAGAATAAACCCGAATTGGGGTAGCGCTGCCAGCTATGCAAATGAAAATGATAAGCGTAAGAAGAGAGAGGAAGAGTGGGTCAGAAATCAAACTAGAGTTAATGACACCTTAGTCCAAAATGAAGAAGAAGAAATGGATTTCTAGGACATGTAAAGAGAAGCCAAGATAATCGATGGTCGTTTTCAAGAGAAGGCAAGCCTAGCTGGTGGCAGCAGAATATCAGGTAGACGGATGAGATTTGAAAACTTGCCATAATAAGGTGGCCGGAGCTAGAATATAACTGGGTGAATTAGATATATAAAAGAGGCTTCTATCCTGCAGTGGACAATAGATAGGGTGATAAAGATGACGGGGTTTTGAGAGGCTATTAGCTCTACTCTCGCCAACATTTCGATAATTTTGCTTCCAATTCATCTAGATGCGTTTCCTTAGTTTGTATTGCAAGCATGTATTAGTGCGGAAATACTGATACGCTTACCAACGCCGAACAAAATTCTTGTCACCGTACGTACGATCTTGTATCGTTAACTGGAAACCCGAGTTATAACTACCGGAGCTTACCCGAGTTATCGCGTAGGCTCTCGCAGTAACTTGGATAGCAAGGAAAACGAAACAACATCGCACTAGCTACTCAGGTAAGGTCGGGGAAGTTAGGAGGACCATCGTGCGAGCTGCGCGAGATGTTTCTAGGAAAGGGCACGATGGGTAGCACAATCAATAAAGATGGCTGCGGTAGAAACGGTCACCTGCCAGCGCAGTGGCGCATCGCTTAACCGCTGCTGCACTGCGCTGGTAGTAAGCAGTGCGAGGTAATGTAGAAGAACATCTTGCTGGGCGAGTTGGTGCATAGCTTTCTTGGGATGGCGTTGCGCACACGAGAAAACGCACACAGGAAAGAGCAGAAGATGACAGATCAGAAGATGACAGAGCAGAAGATGTCATCTTCTGCTCTTTCCTGTGTGCGCCTTGTCGTGCGCGCAACGCCATGCCAAGAAAAATAGCATGAGGCCTCGCCGCCTTCTATGAATGTTAATTAGAGGATGACCCATTCTGGATATATGGGCATTACCTGATTAAAGATATTACCGCTATGGCCAAACGACCTAGTCTGTCAAACATTTCTTAAGACAAAACAGCGCGAAAGACGTAGACGGAAAGCAGAGGAAACACAGGTCGAGCGCTGTCTCACAAGTGAAGGTTCCTGAGAATAAACCTTCTGTTGTGATTCAGCGTTTGTCCTATGTTTCGTTGGGTATTTTTTCACCGTCTTTCGAAATGTTTACCTTTAGGAATGACATTACGTGACACCCTTAAGGCGCAGCTTAAGTGTCCCTGCAATTGAAGAATGAAGAGCTGCTTTCGCATGTCTACTCGGTTCGACTATGTAAAACCTATGCCAATTTTTCTTGGCACCTGATTACTGCATTAGTGTCGGTTTTGTTTTTTGACGGCCGTTGAGGAAATCTGCGTATATGCGGGCTTCTCTTACAAACACTGTTTCTTTATAGCTCCCATAGCATCACGGGTGGCGTAAAGCTAAATTACTAGAGCGGTCGGGTGGCATGAGATGTACTCGCTCTGTTTGTATGCCTCAGTGATCATCGTGCTAGTAGAGGCCGCTTTACAGCTCTTATCTGTAACAGGTGAATTTGTATAAGCTACATACGTTCATGAGCACATAGGACCCACTAAAGTTGCAGTTGCGAGCTACCCTTTGTAACGAAGTTAAAAAGGATCTGAGAACTGAAACTTTGGTGGCTGCTGCTCATTTGAAAGTAAATGTCAGCTGGTTCAACAAAACGTAGTTGACTACTATGGTTTCTCCATGGACTTTAAGGCAACAGGGTAGGTTCGAAAGGTACAAAAACAATTTTTTTTACTAGTGTTGAATTTCAAAACATTTCCGAAAAATATATTGTAGTCTACACGACTTCCCACGTTTTTCCAGAGTCAAAAAAGCATCTTTTTTTCAAGCGAAAATATGATCGGGAACACCAATCTCATGTAGCAAGTGAAACATACAAATAATTATTCTCAGCTCATTTCATGAAAGCAACCATAGAATGTAGCGAAGGTATGTGGCATATATATTTTTAACACTGCGGCATTTCAAGCAGCACTCTTTCGCGCGTGTGAGGCAGGCGATATAAATCATGCTCAGCGGTTATTTCAAAATTTTTTAAAATTATATTATTGTTGAGAAGTTGTGCGTAAGCTGTGCGTAAGATGTGCGTAAGCTGTTCGTGCATCGTTGTTTTACATGCTCGGCACTGACAGTTGCCCCTGTCAAGGGCTTTGTTGGAAAGACCCCGACACATCTGCGTGCGAGAGCAATATAATGTATAATCATTTGTGTGTATATGCACGCTAAGAACAGTCCTTTAACCTATGTGCCCAGTATTCTGTCGAATAGCTCAAGAAGAGCTTCGAAAGACTACCTTCGAAAGCGAATCGAAGTTTCTAAGGAGTTTAGCTAATGAGTTTGGACTCTAAGGAATGTATCCCTTAGAGTGCGTGTCCCTGAAGCACCGCCTTAGACGGAGCTGCCACATTCAATGCTGTCAGTATATTGAGTTTAGGGCCTGAAGGCGTTTAATGAGTCAAGCGGAG
>JARKHS020017536.1:0-16456 GCA_030143305.2 Amblyomma americanum | reverse complement strand
TCTCTCGGTCCTCACTACACTGTGAAAAGGAAGGACTAAAAAGGAAGTAAACTCTCCTCTGCGCTCTCCCTTTTATAAAAGGGAGTGCACTAGAGGACAGTTTACTTTCTTTTCACTCCAATGTAGGCGAGCGCAGTGCCCTCCCAACAAGGAACATAAGGGTCAGCACACAGCGCAAGTTACATAACCCCGGATGATGGAATTTATTCCACAGCTCTCCACTACGGCAGCTGTCTCTCGGTCCTCACTACACTGTGAAAAGGAAGGACTAAAAAGGAAGTAAACTCTCCTCTGCGCTCTCCCTTTTATAAAAGGGAGTGCACTAGAGGACAGTTTACTTTCTTTTCACTCCAATGTAGGCGAGCGCAGTGCCCTCCCAACAAGGAACATAAGGGTCAGCACACAGCGCAAGTTACATAACCCCGGATGATGGAATTTATTCCACAGCTCTCCACTACGGCAGCTGTCTCTCGGTCCTCACTACACTGTGAAAAGGAAGGACTAAAAAGGAAGTAAACTCTCCTCTGCGCTCTCCCTTTTATAAAAGGGAGTGCACTAGAGGACAGTTTACTTTCTTTTCACTCCAATGTAGGCGAGCGCAGTGCCCTCCCAACAAGGAACATAAGGGTCAGCACACAGCGCAAGTTACATAACCCCGGATGATGGAATTTATTCCACAGCTCTCCACTACGGCAGCTGTCTCTCGGTCCTCACTACACTGTGAAAAGGAAGGACTAAAAAGGAAGTAAACTCTCCTCTGCGCTCTCCCTTTTATAAAAGGGAGTGCACTAGAGGACAGTTTACTTTCTTTTCACTCCAATGTAGGCGAGCGCAGTGCCCTCCCAACAAGGAACATAAGGGTCAGCACACAGCGCAAGTTACATAACCCCGGATGATGGAATTTATTCCACAGCTCTCCACTACGGCAGCTGTCTCTCGGTCCTCACTACACTGTGAAAAGGAAGGACTAAAAAGGAAGTAAACTCTCCTCTGCGCTCTCCCTTTTATAAAAGGGAGTGCACTAGAGGACAGTTTACTTTCTTTTCACTCCAATGTAGGCGAGCGCAGTGCCCTCCCAACAAGGAACATAAGGGTCAGCACACAGCGCAAGTTACATAACCCCGGATGATGGAATTTATTCCACAGCTCTCCACTACGGCAGCTGTCTCTCGGTCCTCACTACACTGTGAAAAGGAAGGACTAAAAAGGAAGTAAACTCTCCTCTGCGCTCTCCCTTTTATAAAAGGGAGTGCACTAGAGGACAGTTTACTTTCTTTTCACTCCAATGTAGGCGAGCGCAGTGCCCTCCCAACAAGGAACATAAGGGTCAGCACACAGCGCAAGTTACATAACCCCGGATGATGGAATTTATTCCACAGCTCTCCACTACGGCAGCTGTCTCTCGGTCCTCACTACACTGTGAAAAGGAAGGACTAAAAAGGAAGTAAACTCTCCTCTGCGCTCTCCCTTTTATAAAAGGGAGTGCACTAGAGGACAGTTTACTTTCTTTTCACTCCAATGTAGGCGAGCGCAGTGCCCTCCCAACAAGGAACATAAGGGTCAGCACACAGCGCAAGTCACATAACCCCGGATGATGGAATTTATTCCACAGCTCTCCACTACGGCAGCTGTCTCTCGGTCCTCACTACACTGTGAAAAGGAAGGACTAAAAAGGAAGTAAACTCTCCTCTGCGCTCTCCCTTTTATAAAAGGGAGTGCACTAGAGGACAGTTTACTTTCTTTTCACTCCAATGTAGGCGAGCGCAGTGCCCTCCCAACAAGGAACATAAGGGTCAGCACACAGCGCAAGTCACATAACCCCGGATGATGGAATTTATTCCACAGCTCTCCACTACGGCAGCTGTCTCTCGGTCCTCACTACACTGTGAAAAGGAAGGACTAAAAAGGAAGTAAACTCTCCTCTGCGCTCTCCCTTTTATAAAAGGGAGTGCACTAGAGGACAGTTTACTTTCTTTTCACTCCAATGTAGGCGAGCGCAGTGCCCTCCCAACAAGGAACATATGGGTCAGCACACAGCGCAAGTTACATAACCCCGGATGATGGAATTTATTCCACAGCTCTCCACTACGGCAGCTGTCTCTCGGTCCTCACTACACTGTGAAAAGGAAGGACTAAAAAGGAAGTAAACTCTCCTCTGCGCTCTCCCTTTTATAAAAGGGAGTGCACTAGAGGACAGTTTACTTTCTTTTCACTCCAATGTAGGCGAGCGCAGTGCCCTCCCAACAAGGAACATAAGGGTCAGCACACAGCGCAAGTCACATAACCCCGGATGATGGAATTTATTCCACAGCTCTCCACTACGGCAGCTGTCTCTCGGTCCTCACTACACTGTGAAAAGGAAGGACTAAAAAGGAAGTAAACTCTCCTCTGCGCTCTCCCTTTTATAAAAGGGAGTGCACTAGAGGACAGTTTACTTTCTTTTCACTCCAATGTAGGCGAGCGCAGTGCCCTCCCAACAAGGAACATAAGGGTCAGCACACAGCGCAAGTCACATAACCCCGGATGATGGAATTTATTCCACAGCTCTCCACTACGGCAGCTGTCTCTCGGTCCTCACTACACTGTGAAAAGGAAGGACTAAAAAGGAAGTAAACTCTCCTCTGCGCTCTCCCTTTTATAAAAGGGAGTGCACTAGAGGACAGTTTACTTTCTTTTCACTCCAATGTAGGCGAGCGCAGTGCCCTCCCAACAAGGAACATAAGGGTCAGCACACAGCGCAAGTCACATAACCCCGGATGATGGAATTTATTCCACAGCTCTCCACTACGGCAGCTGTCTCTCGGTCCTCACTGCACTGTAAAAGGAAGGACTAAAAAGGAAGTAAACTCTCCTCTCCGCTCTCCCTTTTATAAAAGGGAGTGCACTAGAGGACAGTTTACTTTCTTTTCACTCCAATGTAGGCGAGCGCAGTGCCCTCCCAACAAGGAACATAAGGGTCAGCACACAGCGCAAGTTACATAACCCCGGATGATGGAATTTATTCCACAGCTCTCCACTACGGCAGCTGTCTCTCGGTCCTCACTACACTGTAAAAAGGAAGGACTAAAAAGGAAGTAAACTCTCCTCTGCGCTCTCCCTTTTATAAAAGGGAGTGCACTAGAGGACAGTTTACTTTCTTTTCACTCCAATGTAGGCGAGCGCAGTGCCCTCCCAACAAGGAACATAAGGGTCAGCACACAGCGCAAGTTACATAACCCCGGATGATGGAATTTATTCCACAGCTCTCCACTACGGCAGCTGTCTCTCGGTCCTCACTACACTGTGAAAAGGAAGGACTAAAAAGGAAGTAAACTCTCCTCTGCGCTCTCCCTTTTATAAAAGGGAGTGCACTAGAGGACAGTTTACTTTCTTTTCACTCCAATGTAGGCGAGCGCAGTGCCCTCCCAACAAGGAACATAAGGGTCAGCACACAGCGCAAGTTACATAACCCCGGATGATGGAATTTATTCCACAGCTCTCCACTACGGCAGCTGTCTCTCGGTCCTCACTACACTGTGAAAAGGAAGGACTAAAAAGGAAGTAAACTCTCCTCTGCGCTCTCCCTTTTATAAAAGGGAGTGCACTAGAGGACAGTTTACTTTCTTTTCACTCCAATGTAGGCGAGCGCAGTGCCCTCCCAACAAGGAACATAAGGGTCAGCACACAGCGCAAGTTACATAACCCCGGATGATGGAATTTATTCCACAGCTCTCCACTACGGCAGCTGTCTCTCGGTCCTCACTACACTGTGAAAAGGAAGGACTAAAAAGGAAGTAAACTCTCCTCTGCGCTCTCCCTTTTATAAAAGGGAGTGCACTAGAGGACAGTTTACTTTCTTTTCACTCCAATGTAGGCGAGCGCAGTGCCCTCCCAACAAGGAACATAAGGGTCAGCACACAGCGCAAGTCACATAACCCCGGATGATGGAATTTATTCCACAGCTCTCCACTACGGCAGCTGTCTCTCGGTCCTCACTACACTGTGAAAAGGAAGGACTAAAAAGGAAGTAAACTCTCCTCTGCGCTCTCCCTTTTATAAAAGGGAGTGCACTAGAGGACAGTTTACTTTCTTTTCACTCCAATGTAGGCGAGCGCAGTGCCCTCCCAACAAGGAACATAAGGGTCAGCACACAGCGCAAGTTACATAACCCCGGATGATGGAATTTATTCCACAGCTCTCCACTACGGCAGCTGTCTCTCGGTCCTCACTACACTGTGAAAAGGAAGGACTAAAAAGGAAGTAAACTCTCCTCTGCGCTCTCCCTTTTATAAAAGGGAGTGCACTAGAGGACAGTTTACTTTCTTTTCACTCCAATGTAGGCGAGCGCAGTGCCCTCCCAACAAGGAACATAAGGGTCAGCACACAGCGCAAGTTACATAACCCCGGATGATGGAATTTATTCCACAGCTCTCCACTACGGCAGCTGTCTCTCGGTCCTCACTACACTGTGAAAAGGAAGGACTAAAAAGGAAGTAAACTCTCCTCTGCGCTCTCCCTTTTATAAAAGGGAGTGCACTAGAGGACAGTTTACTTTCTTTTCACTCCAATGTAGGCGAGCGCAGTGCCCTCCCAACAAGGAACATAAGGGTCAGCACACAGCGCAAGTTACATAACCCCGGATGATGGAATTTATTCCACAGCTCTCCACTACGGCAGCTGTCTCTCGGTCCTCACTACACTGTGAAAAGGAAGGACTAAAAAGGAAGTAAACTCTCCTCTGCGCTCTCCCTTTTATAAAAGGGAGTGCACTAGAGGACAGTTTACTTTCTTTTCACTCCAATGTAGGCGAGCGCAGTGCCCTCCCAACAAGGAACATAAGGGTCAGCACACAGCGCAAGTTACATAACCCCGGATGATGGAATTTATTCCACAGCTCTCCACTACGGCAGCTGTCTCTCGGTCCTCACTACACTGTGAAAAGGAAGGACTAAAAAGGAAGTAAACTCTCCTCTGCGCTCTCCCTTTTATAAAAGGGAGTGCACTAGAGGACAGTTTACTTTCTTTTCACTCCAATGTAGGCGAGCGCAGTGCCCTCCCAACAAGGAACATAAGGGTCAGCACACAGCGCAAGTTACATAACCCCGGATGATGGAATTTATTCCACAGCTCTCCACTACGGCAGCTGTCTCTCGGTCCTCACTACACTGTGAAAAGGAAGGACTAAAAAGGAAGTAAACTCTCCTCTGCGCTCTCCCTTTTATAAAAGGGAGTGCACTAGAGGACAGTTTACTTTCTTTTCACTCCAATGTAGGCGAGCGCAGTGCCCTCCCAACAAGGAACATAAGGGTCAGCACACAGCGCAAGTTACATAACCCCGGATGATGGAATTTATTCCACAGCTCTCCACTACGGCAGCTGTCTCTCGGTCCTCACTACACTGTGAAAAGGAAGGACTAAAAAGGAAGTAAACTCTCCTCTGCGCTCTCCCTTTTATAAAAGGGAGTGCACTAGAGGACAGTTTACTTTCTTTTCACTCCAATGTAGGCGAGCGCAGTGCCCTCCCAACAAGGAACATAAGGGTCAGCACACAGCGCAAGTTACATAACCCCGGATGATGGAATTTATTCCACAGCTCTCCACTACGGCAGCTGTCTCTCGGTCCTCACTACACTGTGAAAAGGAAGGACTAAAAAGGAAGTAAACTCTCCTCTGCGCTCTCCCTTTTATAAAAGGGAGTGCACTAGAGGACAGTTTACTTTCTTTTCACTCCAATGTAGGCGAGCGCAGTGCCCTCCCAACAAGGAACATAAGGGTCAGCACACAGCGCAAGTTACATAACCCCGGATGATGGAATTTATTCCACAGCTCTCCACTACGGCAGCTGTCTCTCGGTCCTCACTACACTGTGAAAAGGAAGGACTAAAAAGGAAGTAAACTCTCCTCTGCGCTCTCCCTTTTATAAAAGGGAGTGCACTAGAGGACAGTTTACTTTCTTTTCACTCCAATGTAGGCGAGCGCAGTGCCCTCCCAACAAGGAACATAAGGGTCAGCACACAGCGCAAGTTACATAACCCCGGATGATGGAATTTATTCCACAGCTCTCCACTACGGCAGCTGTCTCTCGGTCCTCACTACACTGTGAAAAGGAAGGACTAAAAAGGAAGTAAACTCTCCTCTGCGCTCTCCCTTTTATAAAAGGGAGTGCACTAGAGGACAGTTTACTTTCTTTTCACTCCAATGTAGGCGAGCGCAGTGCCCTCCCAACAAGGAACATAAGGGTCAGCACACAGCGCAAGTTACATAACCCCGGATGATGGAATTTATTCCACAGCTCTCCACTACGGCAGCTGTCTCTCGGTCCTCACTACACTGTGAAAAGGAAGGACTAAAAAGGAAGTAAACTCTCCTCTGCGCTCTCCCTTTTATAAAAGGGAGTGCACTAGAGGACAGTTTACTTTCTTTTCACTCCAATGTAGGCGAGCGCAGTGCCCTCCCAACAAGGAACATAAGGGTCAGCACACAGCGCAAGTTACATAACCCCGGATGATGGAATTTATTCCACAGCTCTCCACTACGGCAGCTGTCTCTCGGTCCTCACTACACTGTGAAAAGGAAGGACTAAAAAGGAAGTAAACTCTCCTCTGCGCTCTCCCTTTTATAAAAGGGAGTGCACTAGAGGACAGTTTACTTTCTTTTCACTCCAATGTAGGCGAGCGCAGTGCCCTCCCAACAAGGAACATAAGGGTCAGCACACAGCGCAAGTCACATAACCCCGGATGATGGAATTTATTCCACAGCTCTCCACTACGGCAGCTGTCTCTCGGTCCTCACTACACTGTGAAAAGGAAGGACTAAAAAGGAAGTAAACTCTCCTCTGCGCTCTCCCTTTTATAAAAGGGAGTGCACTAGAGGACAGTTTACTTTCTTTTCACTCCAATGTAGGCGAGCGCAGTGCCCTCCCAACAAGGAACATAAGGGTCAGCACACAGCGCAAGTTACATAACCCCGGATGATGGAATTTATTCCACAGCTCTCCACTACGGCAGCTGTCTCTCGGTCCTCACTACACTGTGAAAAGGAAGGACTAAAAAGGAAGTAAACTCTCCTCTGCGCTCTCCCTTTTATAAAAGGGAGTGCACTAGAGGACAGTTTACTTTCTTTTCACTCCAATGTAGGCGAGCGCAGTGCCCTCCCAACAAGGAACATAAGGGTCAGCACACAGCGCAAGTTACATAACCCCGGATGATGGAATTTATTCCACAGCTCTCCACTACGGCAGCTGTCTCTCGGTCCTCACTACACTGTGAAAAGGAAGGACTAAAAAGGAAGTAAACTCTCCTCTGCGCTCTCCCTTTTATAAAAGGGAGTGCACTAGAGGACAGTTTACTTTCTTTTCACTCCAATGTAGGCGAGCGCAGTGCCCTCCCAACAAGGAACATAAGGGTCAGCACACAGCGCAAGTTACATAACCCCGGATGATGGAATTTATTCCACAGCTCTCCACTACGGCAGCTGTCTCTCGGTCCTCACTACACTGTGAAAAGGAAGGACTAAAAAGGAAGTAAACTCTCCTCTGCGCTCTCCCTTTTATAAAAGGGAGTGCACTAGAGGACAGTTTACTTTCTTTTCACTCCAATGTAGGCGAGCGCAGTGCCCTCCCAACAAGGAACATAAGGGTCAGCACACAGCGCAAGTTACATAACCCCGGATGATGGAATTTATTCCACAGCTCTCCACTACGGCAGCTGTCTCTCGGTCCTCACTACACTGTGAAAAGGAAGGACTAAAAAGGAAGTAAACTCTCCTCTGCGCTCTCCCTTTTATAAAAGGGAGTGCACTAGAGGACAGTTTACTTTCTTTTCACTCCAATGTAGGCGAGCGCAGTGCCCTCCCAACAAGGAACATAAGGGTCAGCACACAGCGCAAGTTACATAACCCCGGATGATGGAATTTATTCCACAGCTCTCCACTACGGCAGCTGTCTCTCGGTCCTCACTACACTGTGAAAAGGAAGGACTAAAAAGGAAGTAAACTCTCCTCTGCGCTCTCCCTTTTATAAAAGGGAGTGCACTAGAGGACAGTTTACTTTCTTTTCACTCCAATGTAGGCGAGCGCAGTGCCCTCCCAACAAGGAACATAAGGGTCAGCACACAGCGCAAGTTACATAACCCCGGATGATGGAATTTATTCCACAGCTCTCCACTACGGCAGCTGTCTCTCGGTCCTCACTACACTGTGAAAAGGAAGGACTAAAAAGGAAGTAAACTCTCCTCTGCGCTCTCCCTTTTATAAAAGGGAGTGCACTAGAGGACAGTTTACTTTCTTTTCACTCCAATGTAGGCGAGCGCAGTGCCCTCCCAACAAGGAACATAAGGGTCAGCACACAGCGCAAGTTACATAACCCCGGATGATGGAATTTATTCCACAGCTCTCCACTACGGCAGCTGTCTCTCGGTCCTCACTACACTGTGAAAAGGAAGGACTAAAAAGGAAGTAAACTCTCCTCTGCGCTCTCCCTTTTATAAAAGGGAGTGCACTAGAGGACAGTTTACTTTCTTTTCACTCCAATGTAGGCGAGCGCAGTGCCCTCCCAACAAGGAACATAAGGGTCAGCACACAGCGCAAGTTACATAACCCCGGATGATGGAATTTATTCCACAGCTCTCCACTACGGCAGCTGTCTCTCGGTCCTCACTACACTGTGAAAAGGAAGGACTAAAAAGGAAGTAAACTCTCCTCTGCGCTCTCCCTTTTATAAAAGGGAGTGCACTAGAGGACAGTTTACTTTCTTTTCACTCCAATGTAGGCGAGCGCAGTGCCCTCCCAACAAGGAACATAAGGGTCAGCACACAGCGCAAGTCACATAACCCCGGATGATGGAATTTATTCCACAGCTCTCCACTACGGCAGCTGTCTCTCGGTCCTCACTACACTGTGAAAAGGAAGGACTAAAAAGGAAGTAAACTCTCCTCTGCGCTCTCCCTTTTATAAAAGGGAGTGCACTAGAGGACAGTTTACTTTCTTTTCACTCCAATGTAGGCGAGCGCAGTGCCCTCCCAACAAGGAACATAAGGGTCAGCACACAGCGCAAGTTACATAACCCCGGATGATGGAATTTATTCCACAGCTCTCCACTACGGCAGCTGTCTCTCGGTCCTCACTACACTGTGAAAAGGAAGGACTAAAAAGGAAGTAAACTCTCCTCTGCGCTCTCCCTTTTATAAAAGGGAGTGCACTAGAGGACAGTTTACTTTCTTTTCACTCCAATGTAGGCGAGCGCAGTGCCCTCCCAACAAGGAACATAAGGGTCAGCACACAGCGCAAGTTACATAACCCCGGATGATGGAATTTATTCCACAGCTCTCCACTACGGCAGCTGTCTCTCGGTCCTCACTACACTGTGAAAAGGAAGGACTAAAAAGGAAGTAAACTCTCCTCTGCGCTCTCCCTTTTATAAAAGGGAGTGCACTAGAGGACAGTTTACTTTCTTTTCACTCCAATGTAGGCGAGCGCAGTGCCCTCCCAACAAGGAACATAAGGGTCAGCACACAGCGCAAGTTACATAACCCCGGATGATGGAATTTATTCCACAGCTCTCCACTACGGCAGCTGTCTCTCGGTCCTCACTACACTGTGAAAAGGAAGGACTAAAAAGGAAGTAAACTCTCCTCTGCGCTCTCCCTTTTATAAAAGGGAGTGCACTAGAGGACAGTTTACTTTCTTTTCACTCCAATGTAGGCGAGCGCAGTGCCCTCCCAACAAGGAACATAAGGGTCAGCACACAGCGCAAGTTACATAACCCCGGATGATGGAATTTATTCCACAGCTCTCCACTACGGCAGCTGTCTCTCGGTCCTCACTACACTGTGAAAAGGAAGGACTAAAAAGGAAGTAAACTCTCCTCTGCGCTCTCTCTTTTATAAAAGGGAGTGCACTAGAGGACAGTTTACTTTCTTTTCACTCCAATGTAGGCGAGCGCAGTGCCCTCCCAACAAGGAACATATGGGTCAGCACACAGCGCAAGTTACATAACCCCGGATGATGGAATTTACTCCGCAGCTCTCCACTACGGCAGCTGTCTCTCGGTCCTCACGACACTGTAAAAAGGAAGGACTAAAAAGGAAGTAAACTCTCCTCTGCGCTCTCCCTTTTATAAAAGGGAGTGCACTAGAGGACAGCTTACTCTCGTTTCACTCCAATGTAGGCGAGCGCAGTGCCCTCCAAACAAGGAACATATGGGTCAGCACACAGCGCAAGTTACATAACCCCGGATGATGGAATTTATTCCACAGCTCTCCACTACGGCAGCTGTCTCTCGGTCCTCACTACACTGTGAAAAGGAAGGACTAAAAAGGAAGTAAACTCTCCTCTGCGCTCTCCCTTTTATAAAAGGGAGTGCACTAGAGGACAGTTTACTTTCTTTTCACTCCAATGTAGGCGAGCGCAGTGCCCTCCCAACAAGGAACATAAGGGTCAGCACACAGCGCAAGTTACATAACCCCGGATGATGGAATTTATTCCACAGCTCTCCACTACGGCAGCT
This sequence comes from Amblyomma americanum, assembly GCA_030143305.2. Classification (NCBI taxonomy): domain Eukaryota; kingdom Metazoa; phylum Arthropoda; class Arachnida; order Ixodida; family Ixodidae; genus Amblyomma; species Amblyomma americanum. The sequence continues at coordinate 5,973 of JARKHS020017536.1, read as the reverse complement.
GTCTCTCGGTCCTCACTACACTGTGAAAAGGAAGGACTAAAAAGGAAGTAAACTCTCCTCTGCGCTCTCCCTTTTATAAAAGGGAGTGCACTAGAGGACAGTTTACTTTCTTTTCACTCCAATGTAGGCGAGCGCAGTGCCCTCCCAACAAGGAACATAAGGGTCAGCACACAGCGCAAGTTACATAACCCCGGATGATGGAATTTATTCCACAGCTCTCCACTACGGCAGCTGTCTCTCGGTCCTCACTACACTGTGAAAAGGAAGGACTAAAAAGGAAGTAAACTCTCCTCTGCGCTCTCCCTTTTATAAAAGGGAGTGCACTAGAGGACAGTTTACTTTCTTTTCACTCCAATGTAGGCGAGCGCAGTGCCCTCCCAACAAGGAACATAAGGGTCAGCACACAGCGCAAGTTACATAACCCCGGATGATGGAATTTATTCCACAGCTCTCCACTACGGCAGCTGTCTCTCGGTCCTCACTACACTGTGAAAAGGAAGGACTAAAAAGGAAGTAAACTCTCCTCTGCGCTCTCCCTTTTATAAAAGGGAGTGCACTAGAGGACAGTTTACTTTCTTTTCACTCCAATGTAGGCGAGCGCAGTGCCCTCCCAACAAGGAACATAAGGGTCAGCACACAGCGCAAGTCACATAACCCCGGATGATGGAATTTATTCCACAGCTCTCCACTACGGCAGCTGTCTCTCGGTCCTCACTACACTGTGAAAAGGAAGGACTAAAAAGGAAGTAAACTCTCCTCTGCGCTCTCCCTTTTATAAAAGGGAGTGCACTAGAGGACAGTTTACTTTCTTTTCACTCCAATGTAGGCGAGCGCAGTGCCCTCCCAACAAGGAACATAAGGGTCAGCACACAGCGCAAGTTACATAACCCCGGATGATGGAATTTATTCCACAGCTCTCCACTACGGCAGCTGTCTCTCGGTCCTCACTACACTGTGAAAAGGAAGGACTAAAAAGGAAGTAAACTCTCCTCTGCGCTCTCCCTTTTATAAAAGGGAGTGCACTAGAGGACAGTTTACTTTCTTTTCACTCCAATGTAGGCGAGCGCAGTGCCCTCCCAACAAGGAACATAAGGGTCAGCACACAGCGCAAGTTACATAACCCCGGATGATGGAATTTATTCCACAGCTCTCCACTACGGCAGCTGTCTCTCGGTCCTCACTACACTGTGAAAAGGAAGGACTAAAAAGGAAGTAAACTCTCCTCTGCGCTCTCCCTTTTATAAAAGGGAGTGCACTAGAGGACAGTTTACTTTCTTTTCACTCCAATGTAGGCGAGCGCAGTGCCCTCCCAACAAGGAACATAAGGGTCAGCACACAGCGCAAGTTACATAACCCCGGATGATGGAATTTATTCCACAGCTCTCCACTACGGCAGCTGTCTCTCGGTCCTCACTACACTGTGAAAAGGAAGGACTAAAAAGGAAGTAAACTCTCCTCTGCGCTCTCCCTTTTATAAAAGGGAGTGCACTAGAGGACAGTTTACTTTCTTTTCACTCCAATGTAGGCGAGCGCAGTGCCCTCCCAACAAGGAACATAAGGGTCAGCACACAGCGCAAGTTACATAACCCCGGATGATGGAATTTATTCCACAGCTCTCCACTACGGCAGCTGTCTCTCGGTCCTCACTACACTGTGAAAAGGAAGGACTAAAAAGGAAGTAAACTCTCCTCTGCGCTCTCCCTTTTATAAAAGGGAGTGCACTAGAGGACAGTTTACTTTCTTTTCACTCCAATGTAGGCGAGCGCAGTGCCCTCCCAACAAGGAACATAAGGGTCAGCACACAGCGCAAGTTACATAACCCCGGATGATGGAATTTATTCCACAGCTCTCCACTACGGCAGCTGTCTCTCGGTCCTCACTACACTGTGAAAAGGAAGGACTAAAAAGGAAGTAAACTCTCCTCTGCGCTCTCCCTTTTATAAAAGGGAGTGCACTAGAGGACAGTTTACTTTCTTTTCACTCCAATGTAGGCGAGCGCAGTGCCCTCCCAACAAGGAACATAAGGGTCAGCACACAGCGCAAGTTACATAACCCCGGATGATGGAATTTATTCCACAGCTCTCCACTACGGCAGCTGTCTCTCGGTCCTCACTACACTGTGAAAAGGAAGGACTAAAAAGGAAGTAAACTCTCCTCTGCGCTCTCCCTTTTATAAAAGGGAGTGCACTAGAGGACAGTTTACTTTCTTTTCACTCCAATGTAGGCGAGCGCAGTGCCCTCCCAACAAGGAACATAAGGGTCAGCACACAGCGCAAGTTACATAACCCCGGATGATGGAATTTATTCCACAGCTCTCCACTACGGCAGCTGTCTCTCGGTCCTCACTACACTGTGAAAAGGAAGGACTAAAAAGGAAGTAAACTCTCCTCTGCGCTCTCCCTTTTATAAAAGGGAGTGCACTAGAGGACAGTTTACTTTCTTTTCACTCCAATGTAGGCGAGCGCAGTGCCCTCCCAACAAGGAACATAAGGGTCAGCACACAGCGCAAGTCACATAACCCCGGATGATGGAATTTATTCCACAGCTCTCCACTACGGCAGCTGTCTCTCGGTCCTCACTACACTGTGAAAAGGAAGGACTAAAAAGGAAGTAAACTCTCCTCTGCGCTCTCCCTTTTATAAAAGGGAGTGCACTAGAGGACAGTTTACTTTCTTTTCACTCCAATGTAGGCGAGCGCAGTGCCCTCCCAACAAGGAACATAAGGGTCAGCACACAGCGCAAGTCACATAACCCCGGATGATGGAATTTATTCCACAGCTCTCCACTACGGCAGCTGTCTCTCGGTCCTCACTACACTGTGAAAAGGAAGGACTAAAAAGGAAGTAAACTCTCCTCTGCGCTCTCCCTTTTATAAAAGGGAGTGCACTAGAGGACAGTTTACTTTCTTTTCACTCCAATGTAGGCGAGCGCAGTGCCCTCCCAACAAGGAACATAAGGGTCAGCACACAGCGCAAGTTACATAACCCCGGATGATGGAATTTATTCCACAGCTCTCCACTACGGCAGCTGTCTCTCGGTCCTCACTACACTGTGAAAAGGAAGGACTAAAAAGGAAGTAAACTCTCCTCTGCGCTCTCCCTTTTATAAAAGGGAGTGCACTAGAGGACAGTTTACTTTCTTTTCACTCCAATGTAGGCGAGCGCAGTGCCCTCCCAACAAGGAACATAAGGGTCAGCACACAGCGCAAGTTACATAACCCCGGATGATGGAATTTATTCCACAGCTCTCCACTACGGCAGCTGTCTCTCGGTCCTCACTACACTGTGAAAAGGAAGGACTAAAAAGGAAGTAAACTCTCCTCTGCGCTCTCCCTTTTATAAAAGGGAGTGCACTAGAGGACAGTTTACTTTCTTTTCACTCCAATGTAGGCGAGCGCAGTGCCCTCCCAACAAGGAACATAAGGGTCAGCACACAGCGCAAGTTACATAACCCCGGATGATGGAATTTATTCCACAGCTCTCCACTACGGCAGCTGTCTCTCGGTCCTCACTACACTGTGAAAAGGAAGGACTAAAAAGGAAGTAAACTCTCCTCTGCGCTCTCCCTTTTATAAAAGGGAGTGCACTAGAGGACAGTTTACTTTCTTTTCACTCCAATGTAGGCGAGCGCAGTGCCCTCCCAACAAGGAACATAAGGGTCAGCACACAGCGCAAGTCACATAACCCCGGATGATGGAATTTATTCCACAGCTCTCCACTACGGCAGCTGTCTCTCGGTCCTCACTACACTGTGAAAAGGAAGGACTAAAAAGGAAGTAAACTCTCCTCTGCGCTCTCCCTTTTATAAAAGGGAGTGCACTAGAGGACAGTTTACTTTCTTTTCACTCCAATGTAGGCGAGCGCAGTGCCCTCCCAACAAGGAACATAAGGGTCAGCACACAGCGCAAGTTACATAACCCCGGATGATGGAATTTATTCCACAGCTCTCCACTACGGCAGCTGTCTCTCGGTCCTCACTACACTGTGAAAAGGAAGGACTAAAAAGGAAGTAAACTCTCCTCTGCGCTCTCCCTTTTATAAAAGGGAGTGCACTAGAGGACAGTTTACTTTCTTTTCACTCCAATGTAGGCGAGCGCAGTGCCCTCCCAACAAGGAACATAAGGGTCAGCACACAGCGCAAGTTACATAACCCCGGATGATGGAATTTATTCCACAGCTCTCCACTACGGCAGCTGTCTCTCGGTCCTCACTACACTGTGAAAAGGAAGGACTAAAAAGGAAGTAAACTCTCCTCTGCGCTCTCCCTTTTATAAAAGGGAGTGCACTAGAGGACAGTTTACTTTCTTTTCACTCCAATGTAGGCGAGCGCAGTGCCCTCCCAACAAGGAACATAAGGGTCAGCACACAGCGCAAGTTACATAACCCCGGATGATGGAATTTATTCCACAGCTCTCCACTACGGCAGCTGTCTCTCGGTCCTCACTACACTGTGAAAAGGAAGGACTAAAAAGGAAGTAAACTCTCCTCTGCGCTCTCCCTTTTATAAAAGGGAGTGCACTAGAGGACAGTTTACTTTCTTTTCACTCCAATGTAGGCGAGCGCAGTGCCCTCCCAACAAGGAACATAAGGGTCAGCACACAGCGCAAGTTACATAACCCCGGATGATGGAATTTATTCCACAGCTCTCCACTACGGCAGCTGTCTCTCGGTCCTCACTACACTGTGAAAAGGAAGGACTAAAAAGGAAGTAAACTCTCCTCTGCGCTCTCCCTTTTATAAAAGGGAGTGCACTAGAGGACAGTTTACTTTCTTTTCACTCCAATGTAGGCGAGCGCAGTGCCCTCCCAACAAGGAACATAAGGGTCAGCACACAGCGCAAGTCACATAACCCCGGATGATGGAATTTATTCCACAGCTCTCCACTACGGCAGCTGTCTCTCGGTCCTCACTACACTGTGAAAAGGAAGGACTAAAAAGGAAGTAAACTCTCCTCTGCGCTCTCCCTTTTATAAAAGGGAGTGCACTAGAGGACAGTTTACTTTCTTTTCACTCCAATGTAGGCGAGCGCAGTGCCCTCCCAACAAGGAACATAAGGGTCAGCACACAGCGCAAGTCACATAACCCCGGATGATGGAATTTATTCCACAGCTCTCCACTACGGCAGCTGTCTCTCGGTCCTCACTACACTGTGAAAAGGAAGGACTAAAAAGGAAGTAAACTCTCCTCTGCGCTCTCCCTTTTATAAAAGGGAGTGCACTAGAGGACAGTTTACTTTCTTTTCACTCCAATGTAGGCGAGCGCAGTGCCCTCCCAACAAGGAACATAAGGGTCAGCACACAGCGCAAGTTACATAACCCCGGATGATGGAATTTATTCCACAGCTCTCCACTACGGCAGCTGTCTCTCGGTCCTCACTACACTGTGAAAAGGAAGGACTAAAAAGGAAGTAAACTCTCCTCTGCGCTCTCCCTTTTATAAAAGGGAGTGCACTAGAGGACAGTTTACTTTCTTTTCACTCCAATGTAGGCGAGCGCAGTGCCCTCCCAACAAGGAACATAAGGGTCAGCACACAGCGCAAGTTACATAACCCCGGATGATGGAATTTATTCCACAGCTCTCCACTACGGCAGCTGTCTCTCGGTCCTCACTACACTGTGAAAAGGAAGGACTAAAAAGGAAGTAAACTCTCCTCTGCGCTCTCCCTTTTATAAAAGGGAGTGCACTAGAGGACAGTTTACTTTCTTTTCACTCCAATGTAGGCGAGCGCAGTGCCCTCCCAACAAGGAACATAAGGGTCAGCACACAGCGCAAGTTACATAACCCCGGATGATGGAATTTATTCCACAGCTCTCCACTACGGCAGCTGTCTCTCGGTCCTCACTACACTGTGAAAAGGAAGGACTAAAAAGGAAGTAAACTCTCCTCTGCGCTCTCCCTTTTATAAAAGGGAGTGCACTAGAGGACAGTTTACTTTCTTTTCACTCCAATATAGGCGAGCGCAGTGCCCTCCCAA
>JARKHS020017535.1:0-91707 GCA_030143305.2 Amblyomma americanum | reverse complement strand
AGCGCGCAAAAAATGGGGTCAGGCCAAGCTGACCGATTGGCACAAATTCCGAAATCACACTATCCCTCCCGTACTGTTTTCCGGCGGCTACGCGGAGTGGGCTAACCACATATACAACATTCAGAAACAACATGTCACAACACTACAAACCACCGAAGAGATCCCCGCAGTGGACACCCACCTCCTGCATTTGTGGGTGGCGCGCCGGAGCTTAACTAAACGGTGGAAAAAGCAGAAAACTAATCGGAAATTACGCGACGGCATAGCCAAACTCACAGAGCAGGCTGCAGCGTATGCTGCCGAACTCTCAGATTCAAATTGGATAGCACGCTGCGACGCCGCAGCTCATCAGATGAGCTCGAAGGGGACGTGGCGTCTCTTTCGCAGTCTAATCGACTCCTCCCAAATAAGAGGGGAGACGCAAAAGCAGCTCCGGCGGGCTCTGCAAGGGTATCAAGGTACGACGGCGCAACTTGCGGACACTCTGTGCGACAGATATCTCTGTCGTACGGAGGACCCGCCTGGGCCTGAGTACATGTACTCTGGCGGGCCTAATGAAACACTTGATGCCCATTTTGAGTTGCACGACCTTAAGGCGGCCTTAGCAAAAATGCGCCGGGGTACGGCTCCGGGACGGGATCACATAACAGTGAACCTGTTGGCGAACCTACCGGACCCAGCCTACCTCCATTTATTAGAATACATCAACCAGATCTGGGACGGGCGTCCACTCCCTCCCGAGTGGAAAACGTCACTTGTGATGTTTATCCCTAAAACAGGTAAGGCCGTGAATACGGACAACCTGAGGCCCATATCACTGACCTCATGTGCGGGCAAGCTTATGGAGACGATGGTTCGGGATCGCCTCTCTCCATACCTGGAGAGTAAGGGCGTCTTTGCAGTCACCCTGTTCGGGTTTCGCCCCCACATGTCTGCACAGGATGTCCTTCTCCAGCTGCACAGGGATGTAATACGACCCACAACTATGCAACACAATGACAAAGCCATCCTCGCCCTTGACCTGAAAGGGGCTTTCGACAATGTTAAACACGGCAGCATCCTGGCCAACTTGAGTTCTACCGATTGTGGGGCTAGGGCCTACGCGTATCGAAGAGATTTCTTGACTAATCGCCAGGCCTTCCTTCGGATTGAGGGCGAGGAATACGGCCCTTACATGATGGGAACACGGGCTACCCCTCAGGGAGCGGTGTTATCACCGCTCCTGTTCAACCTAGCTATGATGCGCCTCCCAAGCCAACTGGCCCGGGTGGAAGGCATTCAACACGCGTTATATGCAGATGACATTACAATTTCGACCACTGAGGGGAGCCTTGGGGACATGGAGGCCCGCCTTCAGCAGGCCGCTTCCATAGTCGATGCGTATGCTATGGACTGTAGGCTCCAATGTGCTCCAGCGAAATCAGAGCTTCTGCATGTCAGAGCGAACCCAAAGGATAGGACAGCAATTCACATCTCTCTGTCAGGAGGTCCTATTAGAGAGGTGGAGGAGCTCCGTATTCTGGGCCTTTTCATTCACCACAGACTCAGACCGGACTCCACCATTGTGAAACTCAAGAGAGTAGGCGAACAGGTAGGGCGTATGATCCACCGCGTTTCCAACAAGCGGGGCGGTCTGCGGGGCAGAGACGCGCTTCGGCTCGTCTATGCCTTCGTGACTAGCCGGATCCTCTACGCCGTGCCATATCTCCGCACTACTAAGCAAGACGAGGCGCGAATAGACGCCATCATCCGCAAGGCAACTGAGCGAGCCCTGGATCTCCCGGTGGCTACCTCTAATGCCAAACTGAAGGCATTGGGGGTGCTAAACTCCTACCAGGAGCTGCGGGAGGCCCACCTCGTGAACCAATACACGCGGCTCATGCAGACGGCCCCTGGGCGCCGCCTGCTAAACCGCTTACACATCCAACACGACTGCACTCCCGAGGAGACGGAGCCTATCCCGGTACTGTGGCGCCATATGCTCTGGATCTCCCCGCTCCCCCGTAACATGGACACCGACATGCACGAAAACAGACGACAAGCGCGGGCTCGGGCTCTTGAGAGACAACACGGCTCCCGACCCGGTGTATATTATGTAGACGTAGCAGGGCCGTCGCCCACGGGATTTTACACGGCTGCTGTTGTTCACCAGGAAATGCACGTCGATGGACTCTCTTTTCGAGCCCCGAATTCAATGCGAGCCGAGGAAGTAGCGATAGCGCTCGCTGCCGCCCACGCCAATTCGAGAATCATCATTACGGACTCCCGAAAAGCAAGTGATCATTACTTGGCTGGGGAGATCTCCCCCTTAGCTGCTTGCATTCTAAGACGGACTACCACTGATCCAACACCGAAAAGAATCATTTGGGCTCCTGGCCATCAGGGCGTACGAGGTAATGAGGCCGCTGACGCGGCTGCCCGAGCGCTTATTTACCGGGCTCCTCATCCCAGCTCTTCTGGCTCGGGGACTAACCAGCCGCTGTTGCGATTCAGGGAAATAATAACGCATTATAGCGACAACCACCGCCTTTTCCCGGCCCCTGCCAAGGGGCTGAGTAAGACGGAGGAGCGAACTTTAAGGCGCCTGCAGACAGGTACTCAGCTCTGTCCTGCAATCTTAAAGCATTACGATCCTAACACGGATGGGCGATGCCCGCACTGTGGGGAGACCTGTGATATCTTCCACATGGTGTGGGCGTGTACTCAAAATCCCCACCTCCCCCCTTCCCCTACCCCTTCCAGAGAGGCATGAGAGACTGCCCTCCTCAACTGCTCCTCGCTTGAGTCCCAAAGGGCTCTGGTGAAACGGGCGAGAGACGGGGCATTGTCACGCGATGTCCCGGACTAGGGACGCCGACCATGTAGCTGAGCCACTCTGTGGCTCCCAAATTCTATTGCAGCAATTAAAAGTTTTCACCACCACCACCACCACCCCTTGGTAGCTTTCATTTTTTGTTGTTGAGGTTCTTGCTATCGAAAAACTTTCCTCGTGACTTTTCGACGGCACTCTTAGGTACTCGATGCGAGTGATGCAAGAAAATTGTGTTTTCATTAAATGCACGAAAAGTGGGGCGTCTTCTACCATTATCACATCTTCGACTACATTGCATGTAAGCAAATTTGCTTTCACAGTTTTGTGGTTTTGAAGCCGCATGCTCATGGTTTTGAGTGAATGGCTGAAAAATGAGATACGGCGTGATCCGTTATTTTCACGACGAGCTCGATGACAGTTTCCAAAGGTCCACCTAACCGTTCCTATTCTTGTACAACTGACAGTCCGGTTATGAGAAATTTTGATCTCATTTATCCCCCACGGCCTTAGTGCTCCGTCGATGACGTGTACTTTTCGTTCAAAACAACGAAAAAAATTTCGCTGAAACTGAATCCCTTTTGAAATATGCATGGTTATAGTTTTAGAGACATCTTCAGCCATGCAACAGTCTGTGCTCTTCTCGCGCAAGTGGTTAAGTAGTAGTTTACTCTTAATACACGTCATCAAGCACTCGCTCTCCCACTCCCCGTGGCATTTAAGGGGTCTAATTCGTGCTACGCCTGTGTTATGGCAATGCAGGAACGCATGCGTGCTGACTCACGTTCTGCTGCCAAAGACAAACTACAGTTTTTGAGGAAGCTTACTTTCAGTCACGCGTGTGCAATCCCATGAGATTTTCCACTTACGTGCATAAAAACGTGCTATCGCTCGGGACAGTTGTTTGCTTGACAAATGTTTTATCTTTGACATTACAGCGCTGCTACCAGGCTTCGTCGTTTCTCCCAGTGCTGTTATAAAGGCATCTTTAAACATCGCGTATTCAGAAAACGAACGAAAGGTTGCCCGTTCAGGAGCCACAAAGATGTCTTTGTAACAGCATTGAGAAAAACGGCGGAACAGCGGAAGGTTTTGAAGAATTCGTTTTCGCGCATACAATAATGTACGGATCACGCCATATGTAATCAACATTACGTTGGGCGGCACGTTTAAAAAAAACAAACTTCAAGGATGTGACTGATGCGGGGAGGAATGCGTTAGTCTGTGGGCGACAGGTACGTGAGTGCTGCGTGTTGGGGAACAGAGTACGTTCGCACCAATGACAGTTTAAGTTCCTTGTTATCCTGCTGCCGCGGTTAAAATCTCCCGCCGTACCGCTCCATGCTCGTTAGATGTCGTTCTGACTTTGGCTCACACTTGCAGTTGGCCGCGTGCTCTTGTGGTTGGTTATACGTCCACATTATAAAGACCTCGTATTCAGGCAACGAATGAAGTAAATGCTGCACGTTCAGGAGCCACATAGCGTGAACGTATCATAAAATTTTCTCTTAGAAAATGCCCGTTGTAATCTTTTTATTAGCGCGGACAGTTCCGTGTTTCTCCAAAACCGCAGCGCCAAAACACCAAACGAAAGAGGGGACGCCGTCAGGGCTTTCAGCGGGGGCGTCGACTGCCTTTTCCTTTACAAGTGTTCTTACCGCTATTTCGCGTTTGTCGAGGAAGCCTAATTGTATGTGAGGCCTCAGTGTCATGGTGTTGGGTTCAAGAGAACCCAGCACCGTAACATTTAGATATAAACGGGCGTCTTGGAGCAGAAACAAACCGTGACCATGGGAATCTATCCGTAATTTTACGAGGAAGGAAAACGAATTCTTTGAGAAGAGGAGTGTATAGGATACCGTTTCTATATATATTCCTTGGAAGCGACCACCCGACACGCATGAAGGACACTTCTGACGAAGGACGCCAGACAGGCCGAGACATGTCTGGAGTCGGAAATCTTACACGTCGCTGCGCTTGGCGTCCAACAGGGAAGAAGCTTCTCGCGTGGTTGGAGCGTTTGCCTCTGCACTAATGACAAGTGAGTCACGTCCGCGTTGTTGCTCGTCGTGCAGACCAATTATCACCACGAGGGCGCCGCAGATCGGTCGCTGATAAGCAGCCCTCCTCGTGCTCAATGAAAGACTTACTCGGACGCTGGTCTTCGACAGAAACAAAGAAAAATTATCTTCCGCCATGTTGAGTAATTTCTTGGTGCCTAGGTAAAGAGAACTGTTGCGCAGTTTTTTTCGGGAGGTCACAGCCTTCCTGAAACGTGAACGGCATTGCATGATCCCAGTCGATGTGAAATCAGGGTTGTGAAGGCCTTAGTGACCCCTTGTAAGAGAACTGTTGCGCAGCAGTTTTTGGAAGGTAATCCCCTCATCCCTCTTCGCCTGTGACTCGAGAGCCTAGCGCACCGAAGGATGGCTGCTGAGGTTACCTGACCACCCTTAAAGCTTTTACCATAACCCATTCGTGAAATTTGTGTCTTTTATCTTTACTAAGTAGCACGAAATAACTTTAAGGCCCTTTAAAAGAACGTTGTTTTACATTTTCTTTTTATAAAATCCTGCACAAAACAGTTTTCTATACTTTGTGTTCCGCCGCCGCGGTGGCTCAGTGGTTATGGCGCTCGGCTGCTGGCTCGAAACACGCGGGTTCGATCCCGGCCGGGGCAGACGAATTTCGATGGAGGCGAAATTCAAGAGGGCCGTGTACTGTGCGATGTCAGTGCACGTTAAAGAACCCCAGGCGGTCGATACGTCTGGAGACCTTCCCTGCGGAGTCCCTCATATCCTGATTCGCTTCGGGACGTTAAACACACATAAACCAAACCAAAACAAAGAGGATACGAAGCGTCAGCTAATAAACAACAGTGTCTTTGGTGTTATTTCAGACACAATCAAAAACTATGAGAGGTGGCGTGGAGTTTCGACATCCTATGCATCTTTTAGGAACAGTTGGCATTTGATCATACGTTGTCAAATGCAGCAGACTTGGCGCTCGACCCTCCATGGTTTCTCCGAGAATATTTATGGCGCTGTATTGAACTGTTATAATAATTTCTTAAAGTATATTTTGCGAAAAAAATTTTCTGGTCACTTGGCAGCCTTAGTAATCCGGACGAGTGCAGAATTAGGTGTCATTAAAAATTAATAAGCAGGTTATTTTTTCTTGTACGCTCCAAATTTTGCTGTCGACAGCATGAGCACTCTGCTCTCATATCGGCTTTGAAGAAAGCGCCAGTAGTGAGTGTTATTTGCCGTTCAGCATTTTAAGGGCAGGAAAAATTATTTTTGCTAAATTAAAAATATACGCTACGTTTTCTACCTATATAAATCTTTTCTCGGCTAGCCTGGGTCATTTACTTCTTGCAAAAAATATTTGAACACGAAAACAACTCTTGAAGTTTTGCAAAAATTTTATAATTATCGAAAAGGGGCGTTTGGCTGCGTCCTCAGACCTAAATTTTATGTTCACCTAGTTTAAGTGAAAATGCGAAATTCGGCCCAACTCATAGCTACTTTTATTGTGATTTAGCTCTGCAATTTTTATCTAAATCTTTTTTGGTTTAGCGTTGCAAATAGTATTTCTTTTTCGTATTGCCGCTTTACTCCCTAACACACTCTCGCGTTCCCCAAAAAAATCACACACCGGCCGTTTTGTGCAGTCATTTAAAAGGCATGGACGCTGAGACCTTCAGAAACAATTAATTTCCTTCCGAGTAACTGAAGTTTTGAATTCAGGGTCAGTACACGCTCCCGATCTTGCCTGAGTGCTTGGGAAACGTGATCCAGTGCAGGTGCCGTGTTCCCGCGTTTGAATAGTGAACCCGCAGCCGTGTTTTGCATGAATTTTTTTTTAGGGGTGGGGGGAACTACCAAATACCGAAAACATTATCATTTTATTGGATTCGGTCAAGTAATTAAATAGCAAAGGTTCAAAAATAATCTGATATATCCTCGTTTTTAAACAGGGGCCCTATAATTTTGGTCGAAGTTAAAATAACGACCGCCTCAGTATTTTTCGATGACGCAGTAACTATCTGACTTCTCGGTGAACACCTCTGCGCCGTGAGGGGAGGGCGGAAGGTGGGAGTGAAAGAGGAAGGAGAGAAAGAGGTGCCGTAGTGGAGGGCTCCGGAATAATTTCTACCACATCGGGATCATTAACGTATACACTGGCATCGCACAGTGCACAGTCGCCCTTTGTGTTTCGCCTCCATTGAAACGCGGCGGCGGCAGTCGAAAGTGACCGTAGCTCGCACAAGAGAGGCTTAATTGGAGCGATATGGGTGAGGCCTTTGTACTGAAGTAGACGTAGTTCTGCTGATGGTGAGTGTCGAGCCCGTTAAGATTGATAAGAAGGAAAGTCGATCTTACTTTAAACCAAAGTAGATGACTAGGCGAGTTGGTATGTAGTCATACTGAAAAACAGCGCACACAATACAGGGACGGAGAAAATCGTTTTTCTTTTCGTTTCTTTTCTTCGTTCCTGTATTGTGTGTGCTGTTTTCCAGTATGATTACTTTAAATGCGGGCGATGAATAACGAGCCACACTCCATGGCCCAGAAGCAATCCCAGTAGGCTGCAGAGTTTTCAAATAGGCTGCACATACAGCAAAACAAAACCACTGGCCCTTATTGTATTCATACTAGAGAAAAACCAATGCAGGCACAGCTGTCTTACTCTTGCTTAATAAAGAGGAAGCATAGGAATTGGAGAATCGCTTATAGGAAAACAAGGGCCATTTTAATTTACGCAAGAGAAGGTTCGCCAATGGCAACTTGAATATAATCACATTTGAACAAGTACATTTCTGGGGCCTCGGTCATATATACAGGGTATTTCAGTGTTATCATTTAAAGTTACTTAACATTCATGAAAGGGCATTAGTTAGGGACTGCTACCTTATACACTTATTCTAACTCATAGTTCTAGGAGTACTTCCGGTGTTAAGGGGCGTGCCAGTTGTCGCGATACCCTGTGGGACGATTGCGACATAGTACTGAGGGGTTAATTATGCTTGGCGCGGATGGAATCACAAAAGCGTGACCCCCAGTTCGTTGTTTAGTGCTTAAAATGCCAATCATTTAATTTCTTTTCATACATGCTTATAAAACTTGTCTGTATAGGACCCTCAATTTCTTTACCCTCGTATATTTGCAGTTATCGGTAGTTTTTTTTTTCTGTAAGATGAGTGACTTGTTCTATTTTGTATTGACACCAAAATCTACTCCTTGTATATAGGCGGTGGCGAAATTAAGGTATAAATGAGATTTTGTGAAGCGGTATTTTAATGTGCTTTGTATTCGTACATGCGGCCACTGATGTGGTTTCATTGGCATAACATATGATCGCAACGTGAAAGTCGGAGAGATATCATGCGAAGCATTAATTTATCGAGGAAGGGAATTTTTTTAACGTTTGCGCATTTTATTTAAAAGCTGTTATACACAGAACCTCGCTGTTGTCGATGTTGATGGATTGTCCATCAAGGCGGACGGTATGTACAGCTTTTGTGAAAGAGATAAAGCCCAGAGGGTTTTCTAATGAGCCACGAAGCGTGCCTCGTTTCGTATCCTCAGCGACCCTATCTCTTCGAAGCCGAAAGAACCCGTGTTTTCAATCCTACCAGTATTAGTACTGTTAAATAAGCGATACATCAACGTTACACGGCTTAGAACTCAGCCCCTTGGGCCGTCTACTTTTGACAAAGACTGTACATCATCATGAGCCTGACTAAGCCCACTGCAGGGCAAAGGCCTCTCCTATGTCTCACCAATTAACCCTGTCCTTTTTCAGCTACAGACACCCTATCCTCGCAATATTCTTAATCTCATCCACCCCTGCTACGTACGCTTGCCTTCACTTGGAATCCACTGCGTTACCCTTAAGGACCAGCGGTTATCTCGCCTTCGCATCACACGCCCTGCCCAACGCCATTTCTTATTCTAGATTTCGACTAGGATGTCATTAACAAGCGTTCGTTCCCTCACCCACTCTGCCCGCTTCCGGTTTCTTAACGTTACACCTATCATTTTTCTTTCCATGGCTCGCTGCGTTGTCCTTAATTTAAGCTGAACCCTTTTCGTTAGCCTCCGCGTTTCTACCCCGTAGGTGAGTGCCCCTGCTACAGCTGTTGTACTCTTTTTCCTTCCTCTACATGATAATCTAAAAAAATTTACAATTAATGAACTAAATTTACCTCCTATGTTTAATTCGATTGTACAGGGCGTAATTAGAGTGCGAAATTGAAGGCCTTGAACATTTTGCTCAGCCCAGTTTATAAATTTTATTTGTCGG
Organism: Amblyomma americanum; assembly: GCA_030143305.2. Taxonomy (NCBI): domain Eukaryota; kingdom Metazoa; phylum Arthropoda; class Arachnida; order Ixodida; family Ixodidae; genus Amblyomma; species Amblyomma americanum. The sequence goes on along the minus strand of JARKHS020017535.1, from coordinate 82,589 downwards.
CAATGTGGTTCGAAACATCGAACATGAAAATTACGCATTTGAAAGCACGTTGAGTTGGCTTTTCTGCGCTGCACATTTATAAAATGTGGTCCCTCGCATTTCTAACGCAGGAAACACAGGCACCGCTTGTGTATTTTATAACGTCGAACCAGCTGATCTAAATTTGGCGACAAAAGTAAGCGTAGCGATACCATAACACGAATATTCAACGCGGGAGACAAACTGCCTTCAAATGGATAAATTTTCGTGCGGTATTTAGAACCTCATTGGTGGTGAAGAAAATCTAAAAAGTGGGCTCACCTTCGGATTTGACGGCTATCAGTTTTGCAAAATATTCATGCCGTCTAACATAATCTATAAAAAGTTGATTAGCTAATTTAATTTAACACGTCGTCTAATAATTGAGCTTCATTATTTACAAGGTGTGCGCCTTGCTGTGTAATCAGTTTGCAGAGAGCGCACCGACGGATCTCAGGTTCTGAAATAAAAACTTCTAAAAGTAAAAAAAATAACCCGGTATGCTAGGAACTAGAACGACCTTAAAATATTAAGCAGTGGCTCTACGAGTGCAATCGGGTGAGTGTTGATGCACTCAGCTCTGCGGCTACACGATGTTCCCTTAGGTGCTTTTGTTTTTCAAGGTACAGAATGAGCGAAAAAGTGGGCGAAGCGGGAAACTCCGGAAAAATAATCAAATTTGCTTCACCCTATTTTTAGCTTTTTCGGCATGTACAGTCTTGATAAAAAGTCTTAAGGTCAAAGACTTTTCACTTCAGCCGCAAAACGGAGCCGTTGCTGAACTATCGAAGACCGAATGACCTTGAAATGCTAGCTGACGCTTCTTGCTTGACTTGTGTTTTGAATGATCCGCTACACGGAGAATTCTACGAGCATTCATTTTGCTGCAGCTGAAAGCTGTGGCCTTAAGACTTTTGACCAAGACTTGCATAAGTAGGCTTATAGCACTCAACTATGTCGGATAAATTGTCAAATTCTTGGCCTGATAGAACTGAAACGTAACCTATCTTATAGGCCTTTGGATGACTAAGGCAGATGCTTCAATAAAGGTCCCCTATTGAGTAAAGGAAATTTTTTCCTTTATGTAAATGTATGCTGACCAGCGAGTGGCTACATCTCAGTAATTATAAGCCTTCATGCAGCTTTATCTATTTCAGGGCTCGGTTTCAAACCTTTACAAATACCACGTGCCGCCAGTTAAGGGAAGTCGATTTGACGTAAAGTAAAGCACAACCTCAGAGATGAGTTCTGTGTATGGAAGGAGCGGAGCTAGTCTCTTGTGACCTCCCTCCTATCGTGATGCACACTTAAACCAGAAAGGCAAAAAAAATACGCGTGTACGTCAGTTGCAAGGCTTTCTATTGGCCGCCGCTCGCAACTGCTTCCTTTCTATTGTTCCCAGTGGCACGTGGCTCTGGTTATATTAAAAAAAAGAAAAACAGCGGGCTGTTTTCAGGTGTACAGGAACCGGCTATATAACTAGCACGGTGCTCTTCACCGTTAGAGTTCCCTCCCACCCTCCAACGAAACGCTTCCATTAACTCACGGATGACGTCGTCGGAAAGCTCTTCTTTGGACGTCTGTGTAGGGTGACACTACTTTCGTTGTTGTCTGCGAGCTAAATTTATTGCCTTTCCTGTAGCGGCGGTATTATCGCTGAGTCAACATCGTGATATGATCAGCACGATTGGTTCCAATCTTCTTTATTATTTTTTTGCCTCGTACAGAAGAACACAAGGTCACGCGGGAAGGAGCTTAGCCGGCACACTCGCTGCTGGAGTTGACGGCACTTAAATAGGCTTGCTCGCTATAACGCCTGGCCAGGAAAATGTATCCGCTGTCAGGGGCGCCTCAGGAACGACCTCGCAACGACTAGTCATTACGCTGTCTGTCGTCTTCAATGGCGCTTTTGGGATGCTCGTAGGCTGCCACTTGTTTTGTGATGAAGGAGCCCAGCGAGGAAAGGCCGGTACGCAAAGAAAGACAGTGACACAGACGACGCGAACATTTCCGGTTGACAGCTACTCTGTCCCCTACACGCCTATAAACGCAGCAACCAGGAAGATATAATTTATTTTCGTGTTTAAAGCTCTGTAAGATCGTATGACGTAGAATCTAGCGTCCAAATTGGATAAAAATTATGCACTTATTCGGGTTTATTTGCGGCGATGATTTGACACTGCATTTGTGCGGATTTTTATTTTATTGACGAAACGGTCAGAACAGCAGTGATCGAAGACACATTAAGTTACAGGAAAGCAGATTCCTCGACATGGTTTAGAAAAATATAAACCAGCCGCCTTCAAATGGTTAAAACTAAGTAAACATCAGAATTCTCACAGACTGCGAAGAACTTTGAACGCCACCCGGGAAGCCCTTGAGCATGGGCCCTTTTGATGAAGCGATGAGATACCTCTTTTTGGTCGCTTTTGTGGAAACCCGCCGCGGGGTCTCAGTGGTTAGGGCGCTCGACTACTGATCCGGAGTTCCCGGGTTCGAACCCGATCGCGGCGGCTGCGTTATTATGGAGGCAAAACGCTAATGCGCCCGTGTGCTGTGCGATGCCAGTGCACGTTAAAGATCTCCAGGTGGTCGAAATAATTCCGGAGCCCTCCACTACGGCACGTCTGTCTTCTTTCCTTCTTTCACTCCCTCCTTTATCTCTTCCCTTACGGCGCAGTTCAGGTGTCCAACAATATATGAGACAGATACTGCGCCATTTCCTTTCCCCAAAAACCAATTATTAATTATATTATTTTGTGGACTAGCTTCCCGGGTTCGAACCCGACCGCGGCGGCTGCGTTTTTATGGAGGAAAAACGCAAAGGCTCCCGTGTGCTGTGCGATGTCAGTGCACGTTAAAGATCCCCAGGTGGTCGAAATTATTCCGGAGCCCTCCACTACGGCACCCCTTTCTTCCTTTCTTCTTTCACTCCCTCCCTTATCCCTTCCCTTACGGCGCGGTTCAGGTGTCCAACGATAATTGAGACAGATACTGCGCCATTTCCTTTCCCCAAAAAACCAATTATTATTATTATTATTATTAGCTAGACAAGTATACTTCCTAAACCCTTATAAACACGTCGCTTTGGTCGCAACTCGTACGTTTTTGCCTCAGGGTCCAAAGTAAAAAAACGGGTGGGCTTGACCAAACGTACAGCGCCCCACACCGCAACTTGATGCCGATCCCGGTAGATCTAAATCCCTACCGAAAACTGTCCAATGGAAGGTTCCCCCGGCAAATCGATTATGCACTACGTTCACTCCCAAATGAAAGCAGACACCAGTCGTCGCTTATCGGAAGGAACACCAGCGCTGGTGATTGACACTACTGGACAGCTCACAAGGCCACAATAGGTCTTCTTAAACAAAGTTATTGCAAACGCATGGTACACCCTGCACATACTTCACAAGTGCTCCAGACACAGCCGCCGCGGCGGCTTAGTGGTTATGGAGCTCGGCTGCTGGTCCGAAAGACGCGGGTTCGATCCCGGCCGCGGCGGTCGAATTTCGATGGAGGCGAAATTCTAGAGGCCCGTGTACTGTGCGATGTCAGTGCACGTTAAAGAACCCCAGGTGGCCGAAATTTCCGGAGCCCTTCACTGCGGCGCCTCTCATAGTCTGAGTTGCTTTGGGACGTTAAACCCCGTTAAACTAAACTCTCTTGCCAGACACGACGCACGTATGCACACCATATGCACCCACTGCCAAGAACATCGTAAAGCATATATAGAACATCTTTTATGGACTTGCCCATCTTTCTCTCGAGGGAAACACAAAATTCAGCACACACACCACTTGTCGACACGGCTCCCCTAGGAGACCAGATACGATCAAGCACCGAAGTACAATATGCCATCGCGGCATGCGGTATTGAGAGCGGCCTGCTTCGAGTAGTGTAAGAGAGGTCGACGAACTTGCGACGCGTAGCTCCGAAGACTGTGAAGATGACCAAATAGAAGTTACACCCCCAGAATTGACACCCCCATCCCTCCTCCTATTTCACCAACAGCGGCCGACCGCCATTCCCCCCCCCCCCCCCCTTCATTAAAGGCTTTATTCATTCATTCATACTCCCAAACTGTTGCGTGGGTAGTGCCAAACAGAATCCAGTACCAATTATATAGCTTTGTCCAAGCGAACACAAATCGAATCTTGTACCAACATTCGTGACTTCTGACGTGGTAGCGAAACCAACGAAGCGCTAGCGGAGGCGCTGTAGTATGGTGCTACAACTTGTCAAGCTATAGCTAAAGCTCTCAAAATACACAACGCAGATCTACACTAGGGCGACAGGAGCCGGTGTCAGTATATAAACTCTGAGAGCCTCCTAATGTACTCATAGGACGCTCATAGGATATTCTACTCACAACCTACTCATAGGGGCTGATGACGGAAGTAAATAAATCAGCGCGTCGTCTCGGTAGCTGAGAAGGGAGAGAGCTGTGAGTCATGACCTCTGAGATCAGGAATAGAGGTACGGCTTTTTAAATCTGAGTGAACATTGTAGGGTCGCCCAATTGCAGTCCCGCATAAGCATTATGAATGCCGCCACACAGATGGTCCACACCTCGGTTCTCAACCCTACTTCCCGCGCACAATATTGATCGTTGCAGCATGCTGGGCGGCTTCGGAGTGGGGGCTGTTTTCCGAATCAGTCGTCGAAAGAAAACTGGGACATTTCATCGAGCTAATTATATGAGAATGAGAACGTATTTTATTTTTTTTCAAATAATAATGAACTAGCATTATTTAATTCGTTCAGCTAGTCGTTTGAGCATCCATCTTGCATGCGGGAGGCATCGGGCATCAAATCGGGGAGGCATCAAATCTATTATAATGTAACCTCTGTACACTTGACATAGCATCATCTAACCTTGTGTTTGGCGCATGATAGCCATAGTTGCTTATGCGCCATAAAACCCCATACAACAACAACAACAGCATCGGGTTCGATCCCTAGTGCCGCCAGGTACCCACCGGGGATATAGTGGGTACAAGCTTTCTTCTGGCCTTGTGCTCGGCTTCATCATCTTCATCATCAATCCGACTACGCCCACTGCAGGACAAAGGGCATCTCCGATATATTCCTTCAATTTACCCTGTCCTGTGCTAGCTGCGGCCGCCTTATCCCCGCAAACTTATTAATCTGATCCGACCACCTAAAGTCCTGCCGTCCATATTTAGTGGGGAATGTTTGGGAGATAGGTCTTTGAACTAATTAATTAAGGAAATGAGTAGTAGCGTTTAGATTCGAATAACAATGAAAAATAATTATTTAATTTGTTCATCGAATCGAATAACCGGATATTCGTTTCGTGTACCGAATGGTTCGTGTACCGAATTCGCATGCCCGTGCTATCGCAAGCTTCACGCAACATGGAGCGGCTGCGCAGAATATAAGCAGAGGGTTTTTTTGAGGTGATGGTGCCCGGACGTGAAAAAAAGCTTGTCGAATTTTGCGTGTCATCTCTGTGGGTGTCGAACAAAACCCATCAACCCAAGTGCCGAAGGGAGCCCCCAAAGCCTACTTTCCAGTCAAAGTACACATACCGGGGCGCTCTATGAAAAAATGAATGCTTTGCAGAAGTGACGAACTCCGCTCTACATACAAGTCAATGCCAGCTGGTCGCTCCACTGATACGAGTCAAACAGAATTTCGCAGTGTGATAAGGAACAGGTAGACTGCAAAACTGCTGCTTGAATAATGCCCTGCCGGCCAGTAACGATGTATTCGTGAATTCAGGGCACGCACCTCAGCTTCCTCATTTTGTGTTAACGAGCTTGTCGTTCTGTCCTGTCATTGCTTTGCTGAGTCACTCACGAGATGAATTGCAAAGCATGGTCAATGAGTTAGACAGACAGAGCAGAACGGCGGGTATAAAAAAAATTGGCAGTGGCTTAGCTCCGCTATGCCAGTATATACGTAGCGGGAGGTACGTTTCCCTGGCTCAGCTTGTTGTTCCGGTAATGCCAAACGCAAGGTGTCATTACATTGGATTACTCACTGGTGCCAAGTCCTTTTGGTGCCACAGTCTGCTTCAAATGTCCGGGTCGCAGACGCACTTTCGGAAACCCGAATTGTGTGATCAGTCACACGACGGCCCTTCACATCCTCTTCGGTTGGTTCCCGTTGACTGACGCCTTCCATAGGCTCCATCTCGGCGGCTATGCGGCGTCTATTAAGCTCGGCAATCTGGCGTCTCCGTTTGGCAAGGCGTTCCTCTCTCTGTTCGGGCGTCTCCGCTGCTCCTTCGTCTTTGACGCTCATTCTCTGTTTGTAGAGTAGCCAACTGCCAGACGACAACCTCAGGATGAGAAGAGTTATTGCTCTCTTGTCCATACCGCCATTTAGCAGCGACTGGACTCTCCTTCTGTGCATCCATATCAAGCTTCGCGATACAGCCGCCGAATACATCTACGCCTTTTATATGCAATGCTGCGCATGCGACGACGCGCGTTTCGGGTGATAGAGCGGCGTGCAGCGAGGCGGTGCCGATGAACGCGGCGCAGGTGTCGGGTCTCTCTGGTTACGATGCATCGGCGCGTGCGCACAACTGCTCATCCGCGTGACGTCACATTCACCCTCGACGGTGGAGCGGGCGGCGACGAAGCGCGCGGCCCACCCACTGCTCCTCTCCGGTTGCCATGGCAATGGCGCATGCGCACAACTTTCCTCTCCCATGTACCGCGAAATGCTCGTCTGGTATAGCCTAGTGTAGCTCCCGCTACAAAAATTAACTTGCAGAAAACCAAAGTCTGTAAAGAGTGGCGCCTTAGCGTTTTTCCTCCATAAAAAAAAAAGCGGCGGCTGCGTTTTTATGGAGGAAAAACGCTAAGGCGCCCGTGTGCTGTGCGATGTCAGTGAGCGTTAAAGATCCCCAGGTGGTCAAAATTATTCCGGAGCCCTCCACTACGGCACCTCTTTCTTCCTTCACTCCCTCCTTTATCCCTTCCCTTACGGCGCGGTTCAGGTATCCAACGATATATGAGACAGATACTGCGTCATTTCCTTTCCCCAAAAACCAATTATTATTATTATTATTATTAAAGAGTGGCGGCAGGATTGAGACAAACAGAGAACAAGTTCCACACAATAAAACCAAGGATTGCAAGATATGCCACAGGAAAACAAAATAGATACAAAGAAGTTGCCCTCTGCAGACTGAGGATAGGACATACATACACCACGCACTCAGATCTCTTAAGGAATACACCGGCACTACATTGCGAGAGATGTGGAGCCTACACCTCAGTCGTGCACATGTTAATCGCGTGCCCGAGATTGGAAACAAAGAGACGGCAGCACTTCCCAGAGTGGTGCACATTTAAAGTACCGATGCACCCTTTGTTATCTTTAGGTGATTACCGCATGTTTTAATCGGATAGGATTTTAAAATTTTAACTCATGCTGGCTTTTAACAAGAGATCCCTTATTCCAAGTAACCCCAGCCCCTTCTCATAGCTGAAGAGAAGGCTGAGCTTAGCCGCAGCTGCCAGATGCCTCGCTCCTCTTGCTGAAGCAAGGGTCGTGGTTGAGGCTGCCTGGCCTCGTCGTTTACAATTAACGACTGTTACCACACTTTCCAGGCGTAATACACCACTTTAGACTATTCCATCTTACTTATGCGCTTTCTTGACACACTGGAATCATCACAGTAATCTCACACTTTAAGGCCCTATACACCTGGTGTTCATTTTAACATGTGTACATATTTTAGCTTGCGTCAACCAAAAACCTCGTGTTTGGCGCTCTTTGGCCTTAGGTGCCCTTGCGCCATAAAAACCTGGTGTAAGGCCGCCACTCTTTTCCAGCTGCATACCTTTGCAGGAAGCAGGACGCCGGCACACGCGGAAAACGCTCCCCAGTATAAGCGAGAGCCCCCGAGTACATAATGAAAACGGTCGCTTGACGCACGGACCCCCCCCCCCCTCCCCCTAACGACGTGGGCTATCGCCTTGAAGGCACCCATAGCTTCCCACTGTGCCTCGTGAACCAAAAGCGTATTCCCAGGAGGGCCGTGACGGACACCTGTCATCGCGGACAGGCAGTGCTCACCAAGAATGTGGGAAGACAGGCGCGATCCTTAATCTGGCTTCCCGGAGCGGCAGACAAACCCCTTCATGCTTATTAGCTGTGTCCCGCCGTCGGTAGCGCGGCAGCATCGTGGGCCCCCCCCCCCCCTTCCCCCCCCCCCCCTCTCCTCTGTTGCTGACGGGCGGAGCGGACCGATGTTGGGTGGCGGTATGCCTGAGGCAAGGATTAGCTCCGAATGGAGGGCGTGTGGGTGCTCTCACTTGAGAGAGCGTGGTTGCGTATTTGTTTTTTTATTTAGGTTGTGTTGTTAACAAGACGCTGGGTTCGAGGCTAAGCCGAACCCAATGGGTTGTCCCCATCTCATGTTATTTTTGATTGGAGAATTGATGCTTAGGGCGGGCCACTGAAAATGACCGCCCTCAGTCCTTTGTTAATGAAGTGCTTAAAAGATCATGTAAACGGATGCAGTCCAGTCCAGTCTGAGCTGGGGCTCCATGCTTAGCATGTAACGTGATGCTACTTAGGCTCTAACCTGCCCGGTCGATGAGTAAAGTACCGCAGTTTGTTCTTTTGTAAATTCAGTTCTGCTTTTTCCAGTTTAACTCTCTGTATATGTATGTTGTAAATATATGCTCTGCTGTCATCATCTACAAGCTCGCCTCCTGTTTATCTTCCAAGCCGAACGACACTAGAGGAAGGGTTTGTGAACCATCCTCGAAGAAACGAACGACCTTTGAAATTCTACTCCTGGCATCATCATCATCAAAAAACCAATGTTCAATAGCTAGGGAACAGCAGTTCAGAATTGGTAGCGAGGTGCTGGAAGTCGTACAGGAATATGTCTACTTAGGGCAGATAGTGACCGCTGATGCGGACCATGAGAGGGAAATAACTAGCAGAAATAGAAAAGGGTGGAACGCATATGGCAGGTTCTCTGACAACATAATTGGCAGTTTGCCAATATCCCTCAAGAGAAAAGTGTACAACAGCTGCATCTTACCGGTACTCACCTACGGTGCAGAAACTCCGAGGCTAACGAAAAGGGTTCAGGTTTGGTTAAGGACAGCGCAGCGAGCCACGGAAAGGAAAATGATAGGTGTAATGTCAGAGACCGGAAGGGGGCAGAGTGGGTGACGGAAAAAACGCGGGTTAGTGACATTCTAGTCGATATCAAGAGCAAGAAATGGGCTTGGGCAGGGCATGTAATGCGAAGGCAAGATGACCGCTGGTCCTTAAGGGTAACGGAGTGGATTCCAAGAGAAGGCAAGCGTAGAACCTTAGGTGGGCGGACGAGATTAAGAAGTTTGCGGACATACGGTGGGCACAGCTGGCAAAAGACAGGGTTAATTGGAGAGACATGATAGAGGTCTTTACCGTGCAGTGGGTGTGGTCAGGCTGATGACGATGATGTCACGACAGGCCCTCGTCAGGTGCTTTTTTTTTTAACACGTCCAGCAGTATGTCCTCGGTTTCTGTATTGCACAAAGCGAAATTATTGTTTTGTAGCGATAGCTGCATTACGGTAGCATTTCGAGCCTTCAGCGTGGCGGTGGCTGCGCCGCTACCACGTGGCTGCGTCGCCACGCTGTCACGTGGTTGGCCAGGTGTTGCGGAGCAACTGCCGGCGGCACGGCGCCGTGGTTGATCCCGTGGTTCGTTACGTGGTTGGTCACGCGACGAAGTTCTACTCGGCGAGCTGTAGCTATCGCGTCACTCCAGGTTTAACCAGAGCTAAACCATCGGCAATTTTTTATTCTTGTTTATTTTTTCTTATTATAGTTTATTATTATTAGATTTTGAATTTGTTATAGACTTGAATATTTTTGACCGCCGTTAGTAACGCGTTAGCCGGTCGGCCACGTCGTCACGGTACACTCCACAGTTTGTGCCGATAGCGACCAAAACTGCCAGTACAAACCTGTTTTCAATTATTCGCGCTGCGCTCTCGTTATTTTTATCCTTTATATTATTAGTACGCCTTTAGGCCTTCATCTAGACAAAAAGGATTAAAAGACTCGTTTAATTTTGGAAAAATAATCTGATAACAAACCAAAACCGTCGAAATTAGGTCGCAGCTGCGTGCGCATCACGTTTTCGGATCACTGCGATCATAATTTACGTGACGACTCTGCAATTCGCTATCGGGCCCACTTGTATGTGCGCCTGATAGACTTCCCTTCAATGATGGGCAAAGAACTCAGATGGCCGATCATGTTATGATCAGGAGAGAAGAGTTTAAGTAAAGATGTTAGCGTAGTTTCCAGAGGTTTATTCGGGAGATTTAAAATATGGTGATCATATCGATTAGGGTCATAGTGGAATAGCGGGAGGCCAGCACGCATGCGCAAGACAACAATCGGAGGGGTGTTTTCTGCGCACGCACACTGGCGCCCCGCTGTTACCTAGTGTCCCTAATCGATAGGGTCCCGCTGTTCTAAAACTCCCTATTATAGGACGGACAATCCAACAGGAATGACGCAGAAGGTCCGGCGCTCTGCTTTTTTAGGAACAAAAAAATTCAAACAGCGCTAGACAACACGACTAGGTCATCTTTCTGGTCGTGTTGTCTAGCGCTGTTTGAATTTTCTTGTTAACATGGAACACCAACTCGTCCAATCTGCCGTCCTTCTGCTTTTTTATTTTCTTCTGTCGTTCCCCGAGTGCGGCGAGCCCCACGAAGGGCGCGTATTTAAAATCCGTTCAATTTAGATGTAACTGCGGAGTAAAATCTATGACTTCGCCCTTGGAATAAATTCAGGAAGGGGGGGGGGGGGGTAACTTTCGGATTTTACTTGCGATTTTGCGTTCCCGTCGTTTGTGCCGTTCGTAATGCGCCATTTTCTTTACGATATTAACAATTCAGCTCTAAGGTATAGATATTATAAAATCAGCAGAAAATTTTCGAGCTTTCGCGCTGTTCTCGTGATAAAATATTTTGTTTTTGTGAGCACATTGTTTGCTAGCGATGTTCAACGAAAAATTTGTGTGCTCGGTGGGCTGGGACATTTAAAATGTTTTACCGGGTGCATAGTACTGGCTAGAAGTTGCTGTCCTTACCGTTCGGCTCTCTATGCACACTACACGTGCACATGCAGCAGTTGCGTTCCGCGGGTTTCGTATCGATGGTTCGTGCCGTGTAGGCAGGCAATGTAATCATTCCGTATCCGGTTGCTCTAGGAGATCGGCGTGCAATTGCGAGTCGGTGCGCCCCATGAGTTCCTGCAGCGAAAAGCACGTACTGCGCTGACGCAGCCCTGGATTACTCGTCTATCATGTTTTCACAATTCAGCGAGAAACTGTGTCTACAATAGGCTGTTCCGCACCGTCTTTTATTGTTATTATTGATTCATTACCAGTTTATATCTCACTGTAAGCCCCTTTACCCCTTTCTGCTTACGGTGGCGTTGCCGGGGCGCTTTTATTTCTAATGCGTAAGCATTGTATGGCTACGTTTGCGGTTTCGTGTCAATCACGAGTTTGTCACCACGATAAGGTTCGAACGAATTGAGTTATAAGAAAAAAAAATGGTTACATTAGATAGAGCATTAACAGATCTCGCGGGAGAAATCATGTTCAAGAAGAACAGCGCGAAAAGACAAGGACCACAGGAAGATACACAAAGACAAGCGCTGACTTTCAACTAAAGATTTATTGCTCGGAACGTGGTAATAAATACATCAGGCTCTAAGCAACAAAAAGAACACATAGGAGTGATACACACTTGTCCACGCACACAAAAAATACCAAACAGATACAGCAGCATTACTTCCTTGCAGATAGAAATTCTAATTCTTTCTTTGACAAAGATATGGAGGGACTACTGATACATGCGTCATTTAGCCGGGCGATTTCAGCAGCTTCAATGATTTCTCGAGTCAGCGTATTGGGGTGTCTACTTAACACTTTTGTTTGTTGGAAGAATGGTTGGCACGTTTTGCTTTCGCAGTCTCGGCAGTGGATGCCGAGGTGCCCTTTAACAGTATTATAAACAGTGATATTATGTTCTCTTAGGCGCTCGTTCACACATCTGCCCGTCTGGCCAACATACTGTTTCCCGCACGAAAGTGGAATAGAATAAATGACACCTTCTTGGCATGCAACAAACTTATTTTCATGCTTTATGGAACACTTTTTTGGCGTGAATTCATCATTAACTCGTTTACACAATTTCCCAAGCTTTTCGGGAGCCGAAAAAACAACTCTTACTTGAGCTCGGTTGCCTATCTTCTTTAGCTTATGGGAAAATTTATGAATGTAAGGAACAACTGTTGTTTTTTCTTTTTCCTTGGCAGACTCTGTCAGATCATTCTTGTTGTTTTTGCTTAAACTTGCGAGCATCGATTCAGAAACGGACACGAGCAGTTGCTTGGGATATCCTGCCTTTACAAGGCGATCAGTTTGCTGGTTGAAACTGTCTTGTTGAGCATGAATGCAAGATTTATTTAGAGCGTTGTAATAGCATGACTTAGCCACGGCACGTTTAACTAGCTTGGAATGCGACGATGCGAATGGAAGTAGAGGCTTGTTGCTTCGCGGTTCAAACGACCAGCAGGTATGATTCGGCGTAAAGCTGAGTCTAAGATCAAGAAATCTAATCGTATTATTTTCAGGAACTTCGAAAGTCAACGTGAATGGATGAAGGTACTGGACAAAAATATCTTGAATCTCTTGCTTGACTGGTTCAAAATTGTGGACATCGGTGTCCAACAGAACAAAGAAATCGTCAACAAACCGAAAACAGCGCAAGGCTTTTGACCCTTCTAATTGTCGTTGGAGCCTTCTGTCCTTTTGTGCGAGCAACAGATCACTAAGCACGGGCGCTATGCATGAGCCGATGCAGACTCCTTTTTTCTGCAGGTAAAGAACACCATCCCAGATTGCAAATGTTGAATTTAAATACACTTCAAGCAGTTCTAAGAACCCTGAGACTGAGATGCCTGCCTCATTTTGGAAGGCAACAACGTCGTGTTTTTCGATGCATTCTTCGATACATAAAAACAGCTCATCATGCGGCAGTGAATAATAAAGGTCTTTTACATCAAACGAGCAAGCCATGAGGCCTTTGTTCTTATGGGTTTCTAAAACCTGAATTACGTCCTGTGATTTTTTCACCAGAAAGGGATCGTCTAAGGTCAATGAATTTAAAATCTTCTTAAGAAACACTGCTACACATTTTTGCCACGCGCCGTTCTCAGAGACGATTACACGGAAAGGACATTCCGGTTTGTGCGTCTTGGCATTAAAGAAAAGCTGCAAACTGAGTCCTTTACATTTGTCAATTGAATTTGCCAAGACATCAAGGTTATGTTTTTTACATGTTTTTTTGGCTTTTGCCTTGATCTTAGCCAGAGAAACCTTATTTGCTACATTGAAGGATGAAAGAATGGCTTCTCGACCCTTAGTTACATATAGATGCGACGGTAGCACAAGGAAACCTCCTTCCTTATCCGCGGGAAGTAAACGCAGCGAATGTTCCTTCAAATAAGACACAGTTCTTTTAACTGGACCGGAATTCCCTGGTCCCTTACAACGTAGCAACGCATCGACTCCTTCGGACACACACCTGTCTGAATCGGCGACGGGTGCTAGCCTGGATACTTGTCTCACCATGCCCAGAAGTTCTGGTCGTGACCTCTTGGGTTCTGTGGCGTACTTCGGTCCTTGGGAAAGAACGCGACGCACTTCAGTGGGCAGTGAAACGTTCCCTGCTGTATGGATGACGTTCTCCGCCATGCGTTTCTTCTCAGGCTGTGAGGCACGGAGCTGAAGAAGTGTCTGTTGCCAGAGGAAGTCAGCAGTGGAGTTAGCCAGATCAGAGAATTCTTTCCATTTCTTCCTTGCATGATGTGGGGCCCAGGCGCTGTGAAGTTGGAGGTAAAGGCAGTGCCGGTAGAACCGAGCTTGTCTGTTCCATTCGGCTTTTAGAATCTGGCAGATTCTCGAGCAATGACCTTGCGATGGCTGGAAACCACCAAACAGCTGCAGAACATGTCTCGGAATGCGTTTTTCTCTAACTAGAAAAGCCAGGGTTCGGGATTGGCAGATTGCAAAGGCGACGTAGGTAACAAGAACACAAGGGTGGATTGACAAACATTTAATAGAGCCCGATGTACTAGAAATGAAGCTCGTTGGACTGATGCTTGGGCGAGTTGGTATGCCATGTTCAAGAAGAACAGCGCGAAGACAAGGACCACAGGAAGATACACAAGGACAAGCGCTGACTTTCAACTAAAGATTTATTGCTCGGAACGTGGTAATAAATACATCAGGCTCTAAGCAACAAAAAGACCACATAGGAGTGATACACACTTGTCCAAAATGTGTAGCAGTGTTTCTTAAGAAGATTTTAAATTCATTGACCTTAGACGATCCCTTTCTGGTGAAAAAATCACAGGACGTAATTCAGGTTTTAGAAACCCATAAGAACAAAGGCCTCATGGCTTGCTCGTTTGATGTAAAAGACCTTTATTATTCACTGCCGCATGATGAGCTGTTTTTATGTATCGAAGAATGCATCGAAAAACACGACGTTGTTGCCTTCCAAAATGAGGCAGGCATCTCAGTCTCAGGGTTCTTAGAACTGCTTGAAGTGTATTTAAATTCAACATTTGCAATCTGGGATGGTGTTCTTTACCTGCAGAAAGAAGGAGTCTGCATCGGCTCATGCATAGCGCCCGTGCTTAGTGATCTGTTGCTCGCACAAAAGGACAGAAGGCTCCAACGACAATTGGAAGGGTCAAAAGCCTTGCGCTGTTTTCGGTTTGTTGACGATTTCTTTGTTCTGTTGGACACCGATGTCCACAATTTTGAACCAGTCAAGCAAGAGATTCAAGATATTTTTGTCCAGTACCTTCATCCATTCACGTTGACTTTCGAAGTTCCTGAAAATAATATGATTAGATTTCTTGATCTTAGACTCAGCTTTACGCCGAATCATACCTGCTGGTCGTTTGAACCGCGAAGCAACAAGCCTCTACTTCCATTCGCATCGTCGCATTCCAAGCTAGTTAAACGTGCCGTGGCTAAGTCATGCTATTACAACGCTCTAAATAAATCTTGCATTCATGCTCAACAAGACAGTTTCAACCAGCAAACTGATCGCCTTGTAAAGGCAGGATATCCCAAGCAACTGCTCGTGTCCGTTTCTGAATCGATGCTCGCAAGTTTAAGCAAAAACAACAAGAATGATCTGACAGAGTCTGCCAAGGAAAAAGAAAAAACAACAGTTGTTCCTTACATTCATAAATTTTCCCATAAGCTAAAGAAGATAGGCAACCGAGCTCAAGTAAGAGTTGTTTTTTCGGCTCCCGAAAAGCTTGGGAAATTGTGTAAACGAGTTAATGATGAATTCACGCCAAAAAAGTGTTCCATAAAGCATGAAAATAAGTTTGTTGCATGCCAAGAAGGTGTCATTTATTCTATTCCACTTTCGTGCGGGAAACAGTATGTTGGCCAGACGGGCAGATGTGTGAACGAGCGCCTAAGAGAACATAATATCACTGTTTATAATACTGTTAAAGGGCACCTCGGCATCCACTGCCGAGACTGCGAAAGCAAAACGTGCCAACCATTCTTCCAACAAACAAAAGTGCTAAGTAGACACCCCAATACGCTGACTCGAGAAATCATTGAAGCTGCTGAAATCGCCCGGCTAAATGACGCATGTATCAGTTGTCCCTCCATATCTTTGTCAAAGAAAGAATTAGAATTTCTATCTGCAAGGAAGTAATGCTGCTGTATCTGTTTGGTATTTTTTGTGTGCGTGGACAAGTGTGTATCACTCCTATGTGTTCTTTTTGTTGCTTAGAGCCTGATGTATTTATTACCACGTTCCGAGCAATAAATCTTTAGTTGAAAGTCAGCGCTTGTCTTTGTGTATCTTCCTGTGGTCCTTGTCTTTTCGCGCTGTTCTTCTTGAACATGGCATACCAACTCGCCCAAGCATCAGTCCTAACGAGCTTCATTTCTAGTACATCGGGCTCTATTAACTGTTTGTCAATCCACCCTTGTGTTCTTGTTACCTACGTCGCCTTTGCAATCTGCCAATCCCGAACCCTGGCTTTTCTAGTTAGAGAAAAACGCATTCCGAGACATGTTCTGCAGCTGTTTGGTGGTTTCCAGCCATCGCAAGGTCATTGCTCGAGAATCTGCCAGATTCTAAAAGCCGAATGGAACAGACAAGCTCGGTTCTACCGGCACTGCCTTTACCTCCAACTTCACAGCGCCTGGGCCCCACATCATGCAAGGAAGAAATGGAAAGAATTCTCTGATCTGGCTAACTCCACTGCTGACTTCCTCTGGCAACAGACACTTCTTCAGCTCCGTGCCTCACAGCCTGAGAAGAAACGCATGGCGGAGAACGTCATCCATACAGCAGGGAACGTTTCACTGCCCACTGAAGTGCGTCGCGTTCTTTCCCAAGGACCGAAGTACGCCACAGAACCCAAGAGGTCACGACCAGAACTTCTGGGCATGGTGAGACAAGTATCCAGGCTAGCACCCGTCGCCGATTCAGACAGGTGTGTGTCCGAAGGAGTCGATGCGTTGCTACGTTGTAAGGGACCAGGGAATTCCGGTCCAGTTAAAAGAACTGTGTCTTATTTGAAGGAACATTCGCTGCGTTTACTTCCCGCGGATAAGGAAGGAGGTTTCCTTGTGCTACCGTCGCATCTATATGTAACTAAGGGTCGAGAAGCCATTCTTTCATCCTTCAATGTAGCAAATAAGGTTTCTCTGGCTAAGATCAAGGCAAAAGCCAAAAAAACATGTAAAAAACATAACCTTGATGTCTTGGCAAATTCAATTGACAAATGTAAAGGACTCAGTTTGCAGCTTTTCTTTAATGCCAAGACGCACAAACCGGAATGTCCTTTCCGTGTAATCGTCTCTGAGAACGGCGCGTGGCAAAAATGTGTAGCAGTGTTTCTTAAGAAGATTTTAAATTCATTGACCTTAGACGATCCCTTTCTGGTGAAAAAATCACAGGACGTAATTCAGGTTTTAGAAACCCATAAGAACAAAGGCCTCATGGCTTGCTCGTTTGATGTAAAAGACCTTTATTATTCACTGCCGCATGATGAGCTGTTTTTATGTATCGAAGAATGCATCGAAAAACACGACGTTGTTGCCTTCCAAAATGAGGCAGGCATCTCAGTCTCAGGGTTCTTAGAACTGCTTGAAGTGTATTTAAATTCAACATTTGCAATCTGGGATGGTGTTCTTTACCTGCAGAAAAAAGGAGTCTGCATCGGCTCATGCATAGCGCCCGTGCTTAGTGATCTGTTGCTCGCACAAAAGGACAGAAGGCTCCAACGACAATTGGAAGGGTCAAAAGCCTTGCGCTGTTTTCGGTTTGTTGACGATTTCTTTGTTCTGTTGGACACCGATGTCCACAATTTTGAACCAGTCAAGCAAGAGATTCAAGATATTTTTGTCCAGTACCTTCATCCATTCACGTTGACTTTCGAAGTTCCTGAAAATAATATGATTAGATTTCTTGATCTTAGACTCAGCTTTACGCCGAATCATACCTGCTGGTCGTTTGAACCGCGAAGCAACAAGCCTCTACTTCCATTCGCATCGTCGCATTCCAAGCTAGTTAAACGTGCCGTGGCTAAGTCATGCTATTACAACGCTCTAAATAAATCTTGCATTCATGCTCAACAAGACAGTTTCAACCAGCAAACTGATCGCCTTGTAAAGGCAGGATATCCCAAGCAACTGCTCGTGTCCGTTTCTGAATCGATGCTCGCAAGTTTAAGCAAAAACAACAAGAATGATCTGACAGAGTCTGCCAAGGAAAAAGAAAAAACAACAGTTGTTCCTTACATTCATAAATTTTCCCATAAGCTAAAGAAGATAGGCAACCGAGCTCAAGTAAGAGTTGTTTTTTCGGCTCCCGAAAAGCTTGGGAAATTGTGTAAACGAGTTAATGATGAATTCACGCCAAAAAAGTGTTCCATAAAGCATGAAAATAAGTTTGTTGCATGCCAAGAAGGTGTCATTTATTCTATTCCACTTTCGTGCGGGAAACAGTATGTTGGCCAGACGGGCAGATGTGTGAACGAGCGCCTAAGAGAACATAATATCACTGTTTATAATACTGTTAAAGGGCACCTCGGCATCCACTGCCGAGACTGCGAAAGCAAAACGTGCCAACCATTCTTCCAACAAACAAAAGTGCTAAGTAGACACCCCAATACGCTGACTCGAGAAATCATTGAAGCTGCTGAAATCGCCCGGCTAAATGACGCATGTATCAGTTGTCCCTCCATATCTTTGTCAAAGAAAGAATTAGAATTTCTATCTGCAAGGAAGTAATGCTGCTGTATCTGTTTGGTATTTTTTGTGTGCGTGGACAAGTGTGTATCACTCCTATGTGTTCTTTTTGTTGCTTAGAGCCTGATGTATTTATTACCACGTTCCGAGCAATAAATCTTTAGTTGAAAGTCAGCGCTTGTCTTTGTGTATCTTCCTGTGGTCCTTGTCTTTTCGCGCTGTTCTTCTTGAACATGGCATACCAACTCGCCCAAGCATCAGTCCGAAAGAAATCATGAACTGCATGTGGGGTAATTAGGTAATTAGAGCTAAAAATGTCAAAAAAGTGGGCGGGGCGGGAGCGAAAATGGCGCCAAATTTGAAAACACCGGAAGTGGGCGGAGCTTAAAGCGTGGCGCCAAATTTGCAAAAACCATAAGTGTGGGCGGAGCGAAGCGTGCCAAATTTGGTAACGAAGCGCGGCGCCAAGTTTAAAAACTCGAGATGGGCAATGATGGAACTTGATTAATTTTGGCAAAGAGGGGCGAGGAGGTGTCAATGCTTACGCATTCCTCTAATTCAAGTGCCGCAGTGGTCTCATAATTTTTATTTCCTTTACAGCGCAGCTGTTACGAGCCCGTTCCTAGGGCTGAGCATCGGTGTTGTCGGCGTAACCGGTAGAGCGAGTGTATGAGGATGGTTGCCATGGTAACCAGCGCGAAGGGAGAGGAATGTTGACAGCTGAGGATTTGGGAGCGCTCCGTCTGCGACGGCTGCTACGGAACGTGCAGCCCGAGGAGAGGCTCAGGTTTTTGGTTTACGGGGTTCTAGAGCTCCAAAGCGGCTCATGGTATGAGGGACCGTGCAGTGAAGGGCTCCGGATAACTTCTGCTACCTGGATTCTTTAACGTGCACTGAAATTGTAGAGTAGACGGGTCTCTAGTAATTCGTGGCCGGGAGCCACGGCGGTTGCATTTTGATGGAGCCGGGCGGAACGGAGTGCTATTCGAGGAATGAGAGTATGTGAAAAATAAAGAGTGCTCTATACTTGTTCCGGGTTCGAACCCGACCGCGGCGGCTGCGTTTTTATGGAGGAAAACGCTAAGGCGTCCATGTGCTGTGCGATGTCAGTGCACGTTAAAGATCCCCAGGAGGTCGAAACTATTCCGGAGCCCTCCACTACGGCACCTCTCTCTTCCTTTCTTCTTTCACTCCCTCCTTTATCCCTTCCCTTACGGCGCGGTTCAGGTGTCCAACGACATATGAGACAGATACTGCGCCATTTCATTTCCCCAAAAACCAATTATTATTATTATTATGCTCTATATTTGTACATAAATATGCGTGTGTCTCTCAGCTTCTCTATGTGAGTGCATCGCGAAAGAAAAATTCCTCACCGGCTGCGCCGAAAATTCGTATGATTGAGTGTCGTATCGTCCAGGCAGGTTTTAGGGAGCCAGCACTGTCGTATGTTGACCCGTTTCGGGTGGGCCCCTCCTCTTTCGACCTGACATGACTACCTAACCCCGTTATACAGCACTGGTGCGAACTAATATTGTGACACCAGTACAGACTGCTTCTCCCTTTTCGGAGAAGTGATGCGGGCTGAGTAACATTTTCTTGTTTATTCTTAGAGCTGCCTAAATGATTGTTATGTAATATGGCGCAAAATGCACGTGCACACAAGTTGGACAATGGAATTTTATTCGACTGTGGTGGCCGCACACAACTCAAAGTATAAACCTAGGTGGATATGAAAACTGGTGTTGATAAATTTGCGATTATTGTGTAGCTTCCTCGAGCCCTTACTGTTTGTATGCTGTACAAGGTGGATCGGAGCATGTGTTGCAAGTATGTATTTACCATGTGTTTCATGGAAGACTAAGAAATTCTCGAAAATAGGTTTTGAAGTGAAAAGCTTTCACTACGCTAGGTAAAGCAGAATTCGCGTAGGCAGCACAACGACCGTGAACGACTTTCAGCCCAACCAAGGATAGCCGTGCATGACCATATGTGGTAGAGTTATGGTGTCGAACCCTTGACTCCTGATCTTGACCCATGACCTTTAGTTGACCTTTGACCTTAAGAACATCCGATGGGTGATGTGAAACCACGTGATGACATCCGATGGGGTGTCGTAAGGCCATGACATATTACGTCATAGCCACGGGGTCCTGCAGGTATATATAGAACAACTGTCGCGAGCGTGTAGCGGAGCTGCCATGGACGAGCCTCAGACGCTTAGCAAGCGTGCGAGCTTTTCGCTGAATTCCAGCGTGTAGCCAAGTTAAGCCACTCCCATTTTTTCTGGCGGGGGGGGGGGGGGGGGGGGGGGTAAAAGTATGGCTTTCAGTGTTTCAGGGAAGACTTTAATTCTCGAAAGTAGGTTTTTTTTAGGTAAACAATATGGCTTTCTCAGTATATTGCCAGTTTTGGCGGACATCAGAAAACCGGTGAATCTTTTTAAGTAGTAAGCTGGTTAACCAATCTTTAATAATTAACTATTCAATTATTAGAATTTGGTGCCTAGTTTCAATTAGAGGTTTGCAGCCGGTCTTTATTAATAACCATATCAGTTTTTGGAACTTAGAAAACGCGATTAACCTTGTGTGACTCGACAAAATTTGAAATTTTTTACTATTTACGTGCACTAGAAAGGTTGCTTTGACTGCACGCTTTTCGAAAGCACATGTATTCTGGCACGATGTAACCAAATTTTGTCGAGCCACAGCAACGAGGATAATCGCTTTTTCGAAATTCTCAAAACTGCTATGGCTATTACTAACGACCGGCTACAAATCTCTAATTGCAACGAGGTGCCTAACTATACTAGTTAAAGAGTTGATAATTAAAAATTAGTTAACCAACTTATTGCTTAAAACGATTCACCGGTTTTACGGTGTAAGCCAATAATGGTAATAATGGCAATAATATTCCTCAAAAGGCATATTTTTGACCCAAAAAGCCTATTTTTGAAAATTACTCAGTCTTCCCTGAAACACCTGGTAAATGTACTATGCATGTAAATTCTCTTCAGACGACATGTTTCCATGGTTGTTTTTAAAGGTTTGTTATTTATGCGAAGGCATTGTATGGTTATGTCGCGTCAGCAAAAAGCATCCGCAAAATTTGTCCGCACGATTATGTCGTTCTGTGGAGATAAATGTGAAAAGTTTGAGTGTGTTAGGTAGTGCGTGAGTAGATCTTGAAATGGGAAAAGTTTGGTTGATGAATTTCAATTCGTAAATAATCAAATTGAATTAATCAAAATAAACGCTGTTTGAAGCAGGATTGTTGATTGATTCCATGAAAAACGATGTAAATGCGTGAGAAGGCTTACTTGTATAAAAAATAATAAAAATAAAGGGTAAAAATAAAAATGAAAAGAGCAAAATTTCAGGTAATCAAAATTTAAACATCAAAATATTTAAAATGGCGGGAGAAAGGGAAAGGCTTTCACATTTCCGCTATTGAGCAGACTTATGTGCAGTCCTGTAATTTATTTGTTTCGGGTTTGCTTATTTCCGTTTATTCTCACCTTTTAATGGCCCACGTTAAGGCAGGTGCGGTCGGCATTTAACGCACTGAAAAGGGGTGTATTTCATGGAGGTCTCAATCAGTTATTATTATTGATGTTCAATACCGGCAGAGTTTGCGTTCGGAGCACCCTATTAGAGTGAAGCAGGCTGACAGCTAACAGCCAAAAAGTAGAGGAGACACTGAAAAGTAAACAAACCAGCAAGACCGCCGTCGACGGTGCCGTGGCTAACACATAATGCTGTGAGTACGAAGCCCATTGCTGGGATCCTAATCATGGAGGCAGCGTATGCAGGCTGTTTCGCCTAAGACTTTACGAAGTTTTACAACATAGTATGTTTCGGTTAGAAGACCGCTTTTTTCGGCATAGCATTGTCAGAGGCGGATACATCAGAATATAGCTAAGGTTGGCTAACTAGCAGGCTGGTTATTTAATATTGAATAGATAACCTTTTAACTATTACTCTTAGGCTCCTTAATTATTCAGAGATTTTAGCCCACTGCGAGTAATGAGCATATCAGTGTTTAGAAGTTTGAAAACGTGGTTATGGTCTGCGCTGTGGACCAACAAATTTTGGCTACATCGCGCCAATATACACGCTGTTAGATGCGGGCCCCTGGTTCGCCTGTGCCGTCTCTCGCCAAGGTCGGTGTCCCCGGGTTCCGGATCGGGAGGCTGCTGTTGTGGGGGCGACGAAGAGAGGAGAGGGTCTTCGAGCTGAAGAAGAGACTGAAAGGGTTTATTTACATTTTTACATAGTTCGAAAGAGTGAATGAGGAGCTGGCGATCACACGCCAGATCGCTGCTTAAATAGGGTCCGCTGTCCCCAGGTCCCTAGTTGGGGGATTTAGTTCATTAAAAATGCGTCGAATCACTGTGATGTAGATCACGTGTCCAGTCTTTAGGGTCCGCCTTCCAGGACGTCCCCAACCAGACACTCTTGCCACTTCTGGCAGATTAGGGTCCGCGCTGTCCAGGCAACAGTGATGAAGAGCCCGAAGGGGGTCCCATGGCAGCGTCGAAGGTCAGTCACCTGCACTCCACAGTGGTAGCGTGGGAACTAAAGGTTGCCACTGCAGTTTGCAGAAGGTTCCACGTATAGGGAAAAGTCTAAGACGAGGTTGTTTTCGACGCACGAGGATTCCGGCGTCGTTGGCTTAGTCAAACACGGCCGCATTTGCCACGGCTCATTTGCAGCCCCGCCGCTCGCCGGCTCCCCCGCCGTCCCCTCCGGGAGAAAGACGTCATGTTCCGGGTAGGTCCGGCGTTGAGAACAAACGACAGGTTCACCAAAGCCGTTCTCAGGCAGCGAAGGGCCATTTCACCCCGTAAACAGCAGGGGGGGGGGGGGGGGGGGGAAGGTCCCTTGTAGACGCCACCACCTGACCTCGTGGCGCTTGCAACCACGTCGATGGCCCTTTGAAGCCTCTGTCGATTGATGCTTCTCAGTGGCTTGAATATTCATGGCATGTTGGCGTCTCCAAACGTAACAACGCGCTTTCGCGAAGCTGGCAGGCAAAGCAACCCATCCAGGGGACGTAACGCGTCGAAATAGCCAGAATTTCTTGGGCCACAGCCCCGAGGGTAACCGCGTTTTCAGTGTTCTAAACACTGATACGGATATTACTAGCGGTGGGCCAAATGCTTCTCAAAAATAAGGAGCCTAAGGCTAATAGTTAAAAAGTTAACTATTCAATTTTATGTTAAACAGCCAGCTAGTTAGCACACTTTAGCTGTATTCTGATGTACTCGCCTATGACAATGCTGAACCGAAAAAAGCGGTCTTCTAACCCAAACATACCATTTTGTAAAATTTCGTAGAATCTTAGGTGAAACACCCTGTATGTGTGTAAAAACTGCAAAAGACAGCCCTGCTTTGTGCATTGCGAGGGAGGGTACGGTAAGCAACCCTGTTTACTTGAAATTGTCCTCGGGTCCTTCATTGTAACGTCGCTAAGTCCACGTGCTGAAGCACTGAACCCCGCATGCCGCAACAGCAGCCAGTAAATATTTATTAGAAGAAATTTGGTAGAAATGTGCTAACGCTTGCAGGCGGCACTGATCTTTTGGACTTTACACAAGTATTTTTCTACATAAATATGGTATGGCTTGGAGTACTGAATGTTTCGAAGATTCATATCATGGTAGGTGGAAGGTAAGGAGGTACGGCAACAGTGGCCTAGTCCTTTGAGCCTCTGCCTCACATGCGGGAGGTGCGGGTTGCGATCCCCAGTGCCGCCGGGCACCCACCGGTGATACAATGGGTGCAAGACTTCCCCTGCCTGCTGTTCGGCTTATTTAGGTTGTAATGCTTGGGAAATGGGTCTTTTACCCCACCTTGAGTAGAAGAAAAAACCTTGTGCCATGGGCTCTTTGGCCACAGATGCCCTTGCGCCATATAAATTCATCGTCATCATCATGGTAAGGTATGTAGAAAAATAATATATACTGTTACTAGTGCCGAAATCTGTCCGCACGAAAGTCGGAAAGGATGTGGTATCAAGCTCTCTTTTGCGAAACATTTTTCACTGCATTCTCCTGCTGGGATAAAATAGCATTTGAGGTCAGAAGGTTACCAAACACGCCTGTAAGGATGAAATCTCTGCCAGATGTGGCGCACTCAGACAATTCAGGCGGACACTTAGTCATTGGTGACGTGTTAGAATGCCATAGGGTAGAGTCTCGTTGTGTGCACCCTAATGCAACACCACACAGCAGACATTGCACTAAACTTTGCACACATTTCCTGCAGCACTCCTCGCTCCACGTCTCTTCGCTACTCCAGCGCGAGCGGGGCCGAGAATGTCACATTGTTCATGCGTCACGGAGTGTGGCGATTTGATTGATGTCACTCTGCGCCCTACCACAAGCTTGTGGTTTTCGAGTGGCGCGATAAATGGCCTAGATTAGTCTAGCCCCAGCTGTGAGAGTAATATCGTTTTCAAAAGCCTGAAAACTGATATGACAATTACCAAGGGCCAGCTAAAAATCTTTGATTTCAGTCAGGTGCCTATAGGTAAGGTTTTTGACGTCTTCCAACACTGCTATCGGTATGCCGAAAAAGGTTTCTCTTTACCTAAAAAAACGTACGTTGAAAAATTCTTGACCAGCTAAAAAAAAAGCGAAAATACAGGGTGTTTCGCCTAACACTTTGCACAATCTTTAAACGTAGGCGTTTTCAGTGAAAAGAGCGCTTTTTTCGGCATGGCATTTACAGCGGCGTAGTACATCGGAATACGGCTAAGACGGGCTAACTAGTCGGCTCGTTAACTAATATTAAATAGTCAACTATTTAACTATCACTCTTAAGCTCCTTAATTATGGAGAGCTGTGTAGCCTACCGTAAGTAATATCCATATCAGTTTTTAGAATTTGGAAAATGTGGTTACCCTCTGTGCTCTTGCCTAACAAGTCCTGACTTTTTCGACGAGTAATGTGCACTGGGGAGGTTGCTTTCCCTGCAAGTTTCTCGAAACACTGTATTTTATTGCGATGTGCAAAAATTGGTTGGCCACAGCGCCGAGGGTAACCGCATTTTCCAAACCCTAAAAGCTGACATGGATGTTACTTACGGTAGGCTATACGGCTCTCAATAATTAAGGAACTTAGGAGTTGTAGCTAAAGGTGAACTTAAAACGTTAGTTAACAAGCCTGGTAGTTAGCACATCATATCTGTACTCTGGCGTACTACACCGCTGACAATTCTACGGCGAAAAAAGCTCTCTACTAACTCAAAAAAGCCTATTTTTTAAAAAGTCTAAAATCCGAAGTCAAACACCCTGTATAGGTATCCGCATAACAAGTATTTGATTACACAATTTGGAAAACACCGCTTCCAACTGCTTCTAATTCTATTTATTTTAGCAAATCCTCAGGTGTGCCGACGCCGGGTTTATGCTCCAACGAGGCTTCTGTACGCACTTGGCTACAGTGCCGGCGCCACCAGAGCGACGGAATCGCATTTCCGTGCCGGCCCAGGGTTCGTCACGTGACAGTGCGCACAGATTCACAGCGTGCGCGGCATTATGCGTCCGAGTCTGACGTATTTCATGACGTGCGTTGTGCGAGCCTAAAGCGCGATTCGATCTGCCGTTCAGGGCTACCGTAGCGGCGGCTTGAAAGAAAAGGAAGCTGAGCCAGAAAGCAATACGACCGCGTACGAAAGAAGAAAAGAAAAACAACCAAAACGAGTGCTGCGTCGGGGAAGGAGGCCGAACGGTGCGCGAGGGCACGGTACTTAGCCTGCCGCTTCTGGTATGAAAAGGAAGTGTTGTGCCCCCCCGACGTGTTCACTCGACCGCACGTGCGATCGGAGAAGGCGCGTACCGGCGTTGTCCGTCCGCAATGGCTCGACGTCCCAGTTCGCCCGCCGCGTTTGTGGTCGCAACGTTTTCGGGACTGCTGTTGTTGGTGGCCGGCTGCGTGGCCGCTTTCGACGTCTTGACTCCGGAGAAGTGTGGTGAGCCTACATTTGCTGCTCTTTTCGCAGTAATTTTTGACCTCGCGTGCATTGATCAGAATGCAGGGGGGAATGTCTGTTGCAGAAAAGCGGTGTAACTAACTGTATCTCCTGCAAGGAAAAAAAAAAGAAATATTCCGCTTGCTACCTTGGATAATTCAGACGGCAACTAATAGCGCTAAAGGTAGACAAACAGTACTGAAACTAACGGGGAACAAGCGCTTGCGTATTTTAGCGCCTGTCCTGCCTCTATCTTACTTGTCCTTGTCTACCTTTAGTGCTATTATCTTCCGTCCCAATTAGTACGCACCATCTGGCCCACATTGAAGGTTCTCTTAAACATCATGTTCTTAGGGAGCGGTCATTCGTTAGCATCCATCCAAGCACACAGCTATAAGGCTACAAAGGAAAGCTATACAGCTTTTGCAGAAACCTCGTGGCTGAAGAAAAATTTGTCCCGGTCCAGGGTTCGAACCCGGGACTATTGCCTCACCGGAGCAGTCGCTCCAGCAACCGTAAGCTGTAGCCGTGTGGCTGCGCTTGGGCGGATGTAATGAATAATTACTTCCTTATTACAAATTTTCTAAACCTTGGGGCATTCTCCTAAAACAGTCGGTTTTCCGGCAAGGTTTTCCGCCCGGTTAAAAGGGTAAATGGAGAAGGAATATTGCACGTCGCCTCGAATATTTCGTGGCTGAACAGTGGTTGGGATTTCCAGGGGCCATTTCGTGTCACAAGCTCGTAAAGTGACGATATTTATACTTTCAACAAGTAATCTTTGCCCCTGTATACTTCACGATTTGTTTTCTCTTGACCTTTCCCACGCTTTCGCGACCAGGCAATTAATATTCAATAATTTGCTCTCGTTTTAAGCACGGTCTTTCTCTCACTTTTGTAACAAAATGGTAGAAAGGCTGGTCGAATTTAAACGAGACGTTATGCCTGGCATGACATTAAATAACCATAATTTGTTAGTTTACAGCTTGTAATGGAATAATGTTGAATTTCAATTTCTGAATCTATATGTCGTCCGCACCAGACGGATAGACCACCGTGCTGAGTTCTGCTTAAGAAACAAAAAATCTTACTAGATTAACAACTGGTACATACTCCATAGAACCCACCTCTTGGAATGTTAATTATGTTAGTTTCGAGTTGTGCACAGCGTAAGGAACCGCGACCGTTTTTTGTGCACGAATATGCCTCAATGGCATATGCGGCATATGTGAAGGCTAACGAGAAGGGTTCAGCTGAAGTTAAGGATAGCGCAGGGAGCAATGGAAATCAAAATGAAAATGGTATTACAGCACTGTATGGTCTCTTGAATCATGTTCCGCTGTATTCACTTCTGTCCTTATCTTCAGTGCTGGGATAAATACACTTTGCACGCCAATGACGATAGTGTGGCGAATGGTTAACACAGCACACGAGTATGCTAGCGTCACGGATTAGAGTGCCATTGAGCTGCTCTGTCGCCCCTGCCGAGTTCATTAGTGGCGCGAGAGTTGGCTTTGTTTTCTGCGGTGCGTCCCGATACACGAAATGATTAAATGTCTCAACGAAGTTCACGTGAACACCGCAGAGTGTACGTAAAAGGGGTGTGCTTCTCGAAGTCACACTACCCGCCGGTCAGCTGCTGCACACTGCTTGAAAGTAGGCTGCTGTCATGGCGGGTCCCAACTTATCAGGTGGTGTTATGCGACGTAAGGGCGGTTTCTTATTAGAAGACACCCTTGGGATTTGTTATTGCGCCAAGCTTTCCTTAAAAAACGCACGTATCATTGCGCACACTACTAATGTGGGAGCCGAGGCGTGGCTTTATTTGCGTGTGGCTTCGGGTTCGCTTCCTGTAAACAGTTTGAACGATGAAGGCTGAATTCGCATGATCAACCGTGCGTGGAGTACTTGTTTTTCCATCGCGCTTCTCACGAAGATTCCGAAAAAAAAAAGATTTGCGGCAGCTTCAGAACATTCTGTCTGTCAGCGAACGTGTCATAAGTTCGGGCACAAAGCTGAAAGTTCACATATTGTCGTCGTCTGCTTTTGAAACAGGAACTATTGCGCCCCAACTTTCACTGCTAAAACGTTACTAGTCCCATTACGTGCGAAGCCGGCGGCGTGTTTGTGTGCATACTTGCAGATGGTGCAGGAAATCCAAAGGACGGCAAGAAAAATAGCGTGACGTCATCAGGCGGCCACACTACACACACTGCAAACCGAGCACCGCCACTTCAGACAATCCTATATATATATATATATATATATATATATATATATATATATATATATATATATATATATATATATATATATATATATATATATATAGCAGACAAAGAAATGAAATGAGGGGCTCGTTTGACAAACATATTAAGGAAACCAACAGTCACCGAAAACCCAGGTGCATAGGCGAATTTTTTCTATTTTTTTTAATTTCTAGTGCCAATCAATTGCCTTTTAAAGAAAATTACTTATAAAGCAGCAGGACGTGCTACGCAGCAGGACGTGCTACGCAGCAGGACGTGCTACGTCCACCGCTATGGACGAGGGTGGCGCTGGTGAACACTCTCAAGGTTCGCTTACACCTAATGAACATAAATACCCACGAGAGCAGCAGATTGGACAGCCGTCGCCGTAAGCACCGGACGCGATATTCGGAGGTCGTGGGTTCGGATCCCACCGGCGGCATGGTTGTTTTTCCTGCTGCTTTATAAGTAATTTTCTTTAAGCGATTTATTAATGTAAGTACTATAATATCCCGCTGATAAGCACAACACATAAAAAAATAAAAAAAACATTCCCCTATGCACCTTGGTTTCGGTGACTGTTGGCTCCCTTCATAAGTTTGTCAAACGGGCCCCTCAGTTAAAGGAAACATGGGCCCGTTTGACAAACTTATGAAGGGAGCCAACAGTCACCGAAACCAAGGTGCATAGGGGAATGTTTTTTAATTTTTTTATGTGTTGTGCTATATATATATATATATATATATATATATATATATATATATATATATATAGCAAGATAAACGTATTTGGTTGCTAGAGGAAAAAATTCAAAGTTGAAAACGCTTCAATTAGCCATAGATTTATTTTGAGTCGACGTTTCGGACAGAGCCTGTCCTTTCTCAAGACTGAGGTTACAGGGGTCTTCTTCCTCTTCTTAAGGAGTTGGCACTGGCACACATGTACGACACATGAACAAAAGAAACAAACGGAGGCAAAGAATACTAGAAAAGATACAGATAGAAAGGGAAAAGGGAGGAACAAATAAAAAAGAAAAACGCGCTGTCCCCCGCCGCCCACCCCGCAGCCGCGGGGAGCCGACCCGGGACGAGGGAAGAAAAAAGAAGGAAAACACGGAGCGGGAGGGGATAATGGCTACCCATCAAGGCAACAGAGCGGCGGCGTGTAAGCTGCACAGGAACAGACGGTGGCGGGATCGCCCTACACACAAAAGTTAAAGACGCGTGCACTCGCGTGCCCCGACCATAAAGAGTAAACAAATAAACAGAATAAAATGCAGACAGGGCCGGAGCTTCCTTCATCTGGAACCACTTCGGCAGCCAGAGCCAAGGCCGAATCAGCGGCGCCGTGAGCTTAACTAGACACACGTGCACTGTGCATGAAAACACCCAGACACACAATAGTAAAACATCCGAGCTCGTGCCAGTGTCGTGTGGCGGCTAAATGGCAATGGCGGGAGCATTTAAGCGAGTAAGGTGTACAGAAACAGACGGTGGCGGAATTGTCCAACATACAAAAATTAGAGATGCGTGCACTCGCGTGCCCTGTCCAGAAAGAGTAAACAAATAAGCAGAATAAAATGCAGACAGGACAGGAGACTTCCGTCATCTGGAACCATTTCGGCAGACCGAGTCAAGGTAGAATCAGCGGCGCCGTGAGCTTGACTACACACACGTGCACTGTGCCTGAAAACACCCACAAAAAAAAAGTGGAAAAACATCCGAATTCGGGCAAGTGTCGTGTGAGAGGTAAATGTGAATGGCGTGAGCACTTAGGCAAAGGTTCTTCAATTGCGCCCCGTCGGCAAGGTAATCGAACTGGGAAGATAGGGGCGGAATGGGGTGGGGAATGAAGAAATTTGTGTGAGCTTGAAAAAGATGTCGCTTGCAAGAAACGACCGAGGTATGTCAAGCTGGCTCTCGTAATGTCAGCAACGGCCCTGCAAGGGGCGGATGGAGGACAATACACCTGGACTTTCATTAATGCCGTGAGGAATTGTTTCAAATTTGTAAATGAAGTACGACTCGCGCTGTTCCCTTTCCCGGGTGTTGTGGAACCAACCCTGTAGGACTGTTAACTTAATTGCATCAAATGGGTGGTTTCGCTCATTAATGTGTTTTGACAAGGGAAGGTTTGTTAGGGATAAGATATGTGCGCGGTGGTTATTAAAGCGAATTCGTAGAGGGTTGACGGTCTGTCCAATGTACTGCATACTGCACACACTGCATTCTAGGAGGTATATTACGTTGCAGGAATCACAATCAAAGTTGCCATTAATTTCCCATTTGAAGCCTGAAGCTGTGCTTACTGCACAGCTTGATGTTTGTATGTGTTTGCAGACCTGGCATCTACTTTTTCCACAGGGCCGGTACCCCAAAACCGGCTGGTTATCTGTTTTTGAGTGTACTTGAATAGTTTTAATGTTTTTTGGTCGTCTGTATATATATATATATATATATATATATATATATATATATATATATATATATATATATATATAGTTTCCGCGACATTGGTACCAAAATTGTGGCGGAACCATTTGTCGTACAGCGTAACGGGTGGTGTCGTACGATTTCTCGTTGCATATAGCATGCACGTGCTAGTGGAGCTGAAGGACAGCTTGCGACCGGGATTCATACCGACGACATATGCACCTTCAGTTTTCTTTCCGGACTTTAGTATGAAAGCTTTTATGCAACCTTTCGTCGCCCAGCGTTCCAGGTGGTGTGTTGGGCGCCGAGTGACAGTAAGGCTTTCACATTCCCACACGTAAGCAGTCCTAAGTCTGAGCCGAGTTTTCTTTTGAAAGTTCACTGTTGTTAACTGCAGGGTTTTCCGGATTTCTTTCTTTTGGTGATGTGTCAAGCACCACACTTTTTATTTATTTAACTAATAAATAAATAAAAAAATAAAAAGTGTGGTGCTTGACGTTCCCACCGTGTGCTTTAGACAGAGTCATATTTAGTATGCTTACCAATGCCGAATTATGTGCCACGCCTTCTCGCCCTCAGGAGGTGACTTCAAGGAAGTCCGGGTGAGTTCCTGCCCAAAGCTGCCCTGCGTCTTTGAGAGGGGAAAGAGCGCGAGCGTCGAAGTGGACTTTGTCCCAGGTGAGGTTTCCTGCTACAAAAACAGTGTCTAGAGGCTTCACGGCGTATAGTTCGCTTTTGAAATAAGGATGACAATTGCACAGTCTTCATCAAAAACAAATAATTTATTGCACGTACAGGGGCAAAGAGTAGCAAACCAATTGATTATTGCATTCTAATTACAAATAGGTTATCCTTTCCTTAAACTGGGTTTTAATAGGCAGGAATACCCTCAGAAATGCGATACAGGTGTTGCCACTACCGGCCGATCTTTAGCACATTACGATGCTGTCAACATTTTTTTTTTTGTGCTGATCTCAGTTTTTAGGCTAACCTAGCATTCTCTTCCGAAAAGTGGACACGGTATTTTTGAAAAGAGTTTTAGAACACAGGAATGAACAGAACTGTACATAATAGCAGTACAAATGGCGCTGCCAAGCGCATACTCTCTATTGCTTATAGTGCGCAGCCGTTATAGCCCCCGGCAGATGTCGGCAGTGTGCATCTTTTGACTATAACAAAGGTGTTCCCAGAGGATCGCGCTATACTTTTCCTAATTTAGGTCTATTCTCATAGGGTGTGTGTACCAAGTGCATGGAAGACTAATTCTCAGAAGTTGTTTTTTTGTAGGTAAAGAATATGGCTTTTCCAGCGTAGTATTGCCAGTGTTGGCGGACAGCAGAAAGCCGGTGAATAGTGTTACGCAGTAAGCTGCTAAAGTAATTTTTAATAATAAACTTTTGCAATATTGGAGCTGGAAGCCTAGTTGCAATTAAATCTTTGTAGCCGGCAGTTATTAATAGCGATATCAGTTTTTAGAATGTTAGAAAACGCGATTACCCTTGGCGCTGTGGCTCGACAAAATTGGGGCTTTTTAGACTAGTTACGTGCACTGGAAAGAATGCTTTGCCTGCGTGCCTCTCGAAAGCGCATTTATTTTGTCATGATATAATCAAAATTCGTTGGGCCGCAGCGCCGAGGATAGTCGCGTTTTCGAAACTCTAAAAAACGGATATGGCTTAAGTAACGAGCGGCTACAAATCTCCAATTGCGACCAGTTGCCTATGATAGTTAAAAAGGTAATTATCAGAAATTAGTTAACCAGCTTACTACTTCATACGATTCACCGGTTTTCGGCTGTCCGCTAACACTGGTAATACTGTGCCGCAAATGTCATAATTTTACCACAGGATGTTTTTGAAAATTGCTTAAAGCCTTCCCTGGAACATTTTGTACCTGCTCTCCTCAGCGGGACATTGCCTGCTGCAGGCGATCTGCCCTGAAAATAGATATGCTGCCGATGGGAACTCTACCTACCGCGGTGGCTCAGTGGTTAGGGCGCTCGGCTACTGATCCGGAGTTCCCGGGTTCGCACCCGACCGCGGCGGCCGCGTTTCGATGGAAGACGAAATGCTTAGGCGCCCGTGTGCGGTGCGATGTGAGTGCACGATTAAGGATCCCCAGGTGGTCGAAATTATTCCGGAGACCTCCACTGTGGCACCTCTTTCTTCCTTTCTTCTTTCACTCCCTCCTTTATTCCTTCCCTTACGGTGCGGTGCAGGTCTCCGCCGAGATACGTTAGACGGATACTGCGCTGTTTCGTTTTCCCAAAAAACAATTTTCATTTCCGCTGGGAACTGGTTTTTGGGGAAACAAAATAGCGCAGTATCTGTCTCACTTATCTCGATGGGTGACGTTAGAGATCCCCAGGTGGTAGAAATTATTCCGAAGCCCTCAACTGCGGCACCTCTTTCTTCCTTCCTTCTCTCGGTTCCTCCTTTATCTCTTTCCTTACGGCGCGGTTCAGGTGTCCGCCGATATGTGAGTCAGGTACTGCGCCATTTCCTTTTCCCAACAATCGCAATTCAGTTCATTTCAGATGAGAAAATAAATCGATCAATAAGAGAGCTGTCCTTTCGCTATTAATTCCATGCAATCAAACTGTTTTCGTGACTACGTATTTTCCCGCGCGTGGCCACAGTGGAGAGCTTCGACAAGCTGCGGGCGTCCTTCCGAGGCGAGGTATCGCCGAACCAGTGGCTGCCCATGCCGGGCTTCAAGAGACAGGCTTGCTCCAAGAGTGGCTTGCAGTGTCCACTGGAAGGCGGAAAGCTGTACACCTTCTCGAGGACCATCAATGTGCTGCCTGCGTTCCCGGCGGTAAGCAATGCATAATTTAACGATGTGAATATAGAGTGATGGACATGTCTGTATGGCCGTATGTCGTGCGGAGGAGAGACTAAGCAGATATTCGGTGGTTGAGAGCTCAATATATGATACAGCTTTAAGCAGGAACGTACAGCGTCGATGCGATATGAAACGGCAGAGCTGGAGTCCCTGGTGAAACCTTTCATATGATGATAACCTCAGCTCCGTATGCAGAACGTAGAGAGTTCACACTGACTATATGCGAAATGCGTATGGAAGAGTCTAAATTCATTAGGGCTTGAGTCAGGCAGATGATATGGAAATCACGTTGAAAATGGGGTGAAGCGATGTGCAAACCATGACGTATGCAAAAAAAGAATTGGCTGTGGTTAGCTCTGGTTAAACCTGGAGTGGCGCGAGAGCTACATCTGGCCGAGTGGGACTCGCTCGGTCGAACAGCAAAATCAGTCTTTCGCTGCTCCGTTTCGCTGGGCCACGGCCGGTCTAGAGGGGACCGCGCGCTCTTTCGTACGGCCTGCGCACTGAGCGCACGGACAATGGAGGCTCGTCTATGCGAGTCGTGCTCTCCGTCGCCGCTAGGGGCGCGGTGAACCTACCGTTCGCAGGCCGCTCGCGTCTGTCGCGGCTGGTGGCGCGCGCCCGGCTTCGCACTTCCGAGCGCTGATTAACGACAATCGGCGCTTCGGAAAAAAAAACATAAGCAGAGGAATAGCACAGGCATGTACTGTACATTATGGAGACAGAACTACAGAGGATAATTGTTCAAAGAGAGCCGCCTGTTAAAAAATACCGACAAATCACCTTCCAATTTAAGGAATCAAAATGACTATAGGGCAGGTATTGCTGGGATCAATGCACGATTTATACTGTGATCAATTTTGTTCTCGTGGTAATCGCTTGTCGCGCATACTCAGTAGTGGCTAACCATAGGTGATGGTTCCAGCCAAAGTAAGCTAGCTATGGAAGTACGCACGCAAGAATATAGGTGGTTGTTCACTCAAACAGCTAGAAATCTTGGGCTCTTAGTGAATCATATACGTATATCACCTTTCCAAAACAGTATGTAGCGTCGATACCTTCAAATATTACCTACGGATGCCTAAGCAAAACACTAATTTCGCTACATAACGTATATGGTGCAGCAGATCGGCCCGTAAATAATTTCTGAAAGCGGGCGATTTCCATGGGCTGATGATGTCAGGTCAGTGTCACATTCAATCACATTCAAGTTTGA
This sequence comes from Amblyomma americanum, assembly GCA_030143305.2. Lineage (NCBI taxonomy): Eukaryota > Metazoa > Arthropoda > Arachnida > Ixodida > Ixodidae > Amblyomma > Amblyomma americanum. The sequence goes on along the minus strand of JARKHS020017535.1, from coordinate 47,542 downwards.
GAAAAGAAACCGAGTACAGTGTAGATATTGCAGGGATAAACTGGTTAAACCGACGACTGGCACTCTGGTAAATTTTTTTTCGCACGGTTATCACTTGTCGCGCATTCTCAATGAAAGGGTACTGCAGATGGTGGTTCATGCCGGAGTGGATGTAAGAACGCGATAATTGGTGGATGAACACTCATCATGTCGATATTCTAGGTTCCTCTCCAGTTGAACCACATGTACGACCTTTCTCAAAATGTATGCGGCGTCGGAAGCTATTAACAATGAATGCTGTAGAAAGCATTGAATTCAACTTGCATGTGTGGCGTAGGTGAGACTGGCACGTACAATGTACGCAGATGTATGCTATAAACCTTCAAAGATATTACCCATACTTGAATTTTCTTTTTCCTCCTTGTATATTCAGCTTGCAGTCCATTTTAAGCCTATTCGGTTAAATCGGCGATTACCTAAACGCGATACTGGTTGTTAACATTTTTTTCTAAATGGTGATGAGACTATACAACAGCAGTCTGCATTTCAGTACTTTCTCGAAATTTGTTAAACAGTGCCTTCAATATTTCCTGACCTTCAATATTTTCATAAATTAGTACCTTAACGTCTTCCAATATTCAAACTTTGTTCGACAATGTTGGACATGGATAGTCGTGCATAATGTTGACTAGCATGAATTTATATTCAATGAAGAAAGGACGGGTGTGAGCTGTGAAACTCATTTCAGCTACGTGCGTTATTGTCTTTTTCTGTAACACAAATAGTTTATTGAGGTTTTTTTATGTTGTTCCCAAAACCAGAAGGCAGTAGTTTAATTAGTAAGTTAAATTGGAATTTAGTTGTAGTTCATTGCTAAGAGTTAAGTTTAAGTAGAGTGAAATAAACGGTTAGTTTTTAACTACGGTTGCTCAAATTCAGGTGAAGTTTTAACACTTGGGAAGGCGTATTTGTTTCATCTACAAGTCTCTTAGCCAATATAACTGTATGATAACAGAGCTAATTTTCTTGTTTGAGTCGTGTTCATGGTTGCATCTCACTCTGCCAGCTAGCTTCAATTAGTAGTCGAACGGGCAATGTACACCCTTTGTGAATAATGATCATGATCTGTTGCGACCATAAAAAGGAGTATAGTTGAGATATGCGGCTGAATATTACTATACAGCACAAATTCACATCACCCTTGGTCATAAAATATATGCAACTCGAACACATCAATGCGCAAGGCATGTGCATGCCTGCAGATTGAGTATATACTAGCCTGAATCTATTCAGAATAGTTTGCAGAGCTTCAAAAGCGCGATCAGCGAGCGAAAGCGCCCACGCGCCACAGCATTTCGTATGCGAGCGGCCAGTCCACCGGCTGAGGAGCGGTAGGGTCGCAGCGCCACAATCGCGCAGCGGAGGCAGACAGGAATACCCACAGCGCGCAGGCCGTAAAAAGCGTGCGCCGCCATCGCTGCTTGAGCCCGGCCGTGGCTGGGCGTTCCTTCATCATCGTCCCTGGACATGGATTCACGCTCTCCCGTTCTCTCCCTCTCCACTTCCCTCCCCCACTCGACACGGCGCATGCGCACAGCTGTTGCAGTTCGGTTTCGCCGGCGCGCCGCGCCGCCGGCAGCAGCAGCTGCTCCGCACCACGTGACCAACCGGCCACGTGACACGGCCACGGCGTCGCCACAGAGCTCGAGGGGGGCCACGCTGAAGGCTCGAATAGCTGGCGTAGTGTAGCTCTCGCTACAAAAGCATATTCATTTTTGCGTATTTTTCCATATCAGGTGCTCACGGGGAACGTATTAGTAGGCATTTCGTTGTGTGTTGGTCATTTGAGCGATTGCTTCGGTTTCCGCTCATTTTTGTTTGATGAGCTACTTAACGTAGCATTCGCAGTGGTGGCGTTGGTAACTTTTGTATAAAACAGATATCGGAGCTATGCTTGTGCCTTTGCTGTTGTGTGCTTGTGAAATGTTCTGTCGTAGCCTGTGTGCTGCTTTGGATCATCACACCTTCCACATATACCATATCATTTCGACGGCATATCTCATTTCTGTGTGTAAGCACGGACTTATGAATGTAGTGAACAGTTAAGCAGTGCTAAAAGGCTGAGTTAGACTGCGCGTGGGAAAGGACGAAGAGTATCTTGACAACGAAGCCGCATTTGGTATGCCCGTCTTAGTGGGCGCTACTTATTGCCAAAACGAGAACTGAGTAGCGAAGTTGCAGCAGCCTGAGTAGGGTTCCGACTTGTTTGGGAATATCGATAGAGGGCTCAAAATGGGGTAATGTATATCTTGTGTAGCGACTGGAGGTGTGCTAGGCGAGGATACCCGATGCCAAGGCATTTGTGTATGGCAGTACGGTGGTGCTTGCGCAAAATAGTGAGAACACGTGTGGGTTCAAGCACGCGACCAAGTTTGTGGCATGTAACTCCGGAGTCGTGTACAAGATACCGTTATCATGTGGCAGGGCATATGTCGGCCAGACGGGACGTTGCCTGAATGAACGGCTCCGAGAGCATTGCAGGTTATGCGGCTTGGTTCCAGTGTCGAGTAATCTGGCGGCGCATTGTTCCAAATGCAACAACTGCAAGCCATTGCTTGATAGCACCGCTGTCATTCTGCGATCCCAAGATAAAATGCAAAGGGAGCTATATGAAGCATTTTGCATGACGTCTGAGAAGGAAGGGAATTGCGTAAGCGACCCTTCGGTAGCGCTGACGAAGCGAGAGATTAACTTTTGAAGGAAGTGAAAAAACTCCGTCCTCTACGCATGCCTGTCAGCAGAAGAAGATTAGGCAACTCATCTCCATGAAGCTTCTCGTTTTTGTGTCCCTTATTTTTTAATCTTAACAGTTCATATAAAACGAATTTCCCACGCCATAAAATCAGTTGATAGTTTGCGCCCTGTCTGTATGTGTCGTTGTTGTCTGTGTTAACTTGAGTAGCGCAATAACAATGTCGAAGATTACAAACCAACTAGGCCCATTTGAAGCTCTTCTTAAGGTCTTCTGAAAAGAGATAGGTTTTCTTACATGTTGAGTATTTAGTCTACTATGATACCAGGGCTTGTATTTTGTAGAGATTTCTTTTTCTATTACTTGACTTTGTGTTTATCACTTCTAGCAGGCGCCTGTCTCACAGAGCTGACAGCGAGAAAGCGGCATCACTCGCCGGGTATTCCTCCAGACGCTCGCCTGAAATATGTATTGAGAAAAACATCCTGAGGGCTAGGAAACTTCTATATACATGATTGTCCAGTCAGTACAGACGTCAGCGCCAATTTTTCCCACAGCGTCAGGAGGGAAGCCAACTGGAGCGTGGTATCGTCGTCATGACAACGATATTCGGCAGGAAAAAAAGTAGTTTATCCCCAAGCAGGGTTCGAACCAACGCCGACGAAAATAAAGTAGCTTCGCGTACTGGTGCCTCAGACTATTCGGCAGCTTTCCTCGGTATTCTGTAGCAACGCTAACTTTTCTTTCTTCATTGCCTGCTGCAGCAAGTACAGAAACCGCTTAATCGTGTCAGTTTGTATTGCAACAAAATTTATGCACGTTCATTTTAAAGAGAACGTCAGCCACTTCAATAATTTTTTCACATAAACCTTGGTTCCTGAGGATGTCAGTCGGCTTACATACATTCTCAACCAAATAACTCCACACGGGGCGGACACCGGCATGACAATTTCTGACTGCCATTTGGGAACGCCAGATAGCGTGCAGCGCATCATCGTGAATCAGCTCATTGTCAACAGCGAGAAACCGAATACCTGTGGGTGTGAGCGGGAGGGCCAACGCAGCTGCCTATTGCCCTGCGTGCGTGCTCAGGAATCATTTAATTTTAAGCATCAGTTACCTTCCAGTCAGGGGGTGTGCGCGCTGATGTAGTTTAAATCGAAACTAACCAGAGCTTCCTACCCCTGGCACGATCACGAACTACCACCAGCGTTGTCGTTAAATGGAAAAAGCTTTAAAATTGGCGTATTTGAACTGTTCCTTCGGTACGGCAGAGTGACTAAGTGGTATTATCCAGTTTCGGTGACATGGCTTCCCGCTGAGAATTGGTGCTGTCATCGTGTGGAATCATGTCTTCTTGTTTTGTTGCAGTTGGAGCTGACAGCAGAAATTCGACTCGAGGACGCGAACAGTACAAAGATCTTCTGCTTCTACGTGCCTGTGAAGATTGTTTGAGGGCTGTCTATGTACTGTGCTTTCGTGTCCTGGGTTTGCAGCCCCTGTTTCTTTCATCTTCTACTGCGCGGAAGAATCCAGGACTTATCGCACAAGGTTCGAATCTAGTGGTGATGCGATGCCGATCAGGCTCATGATGTTTATTCAGGAATACGTTTATCACGGGAAGGGTAACATGGCTTGAAGCTCTATGCGGGGCAAAGGCCCATGTTCAGCCCTTAATAAAAGCTGGCCGCCCTCATCTAACAACGCGAACCAATCCCGCCGCTTTTGTATCTCAGGTGTCGTCGCGGACAATGCGATTGTATAAACATATATGTGTTCTTACAAAGCTTTCAAATTAAGGGCACAGTTTTCGAGCGCGGCATGTATCACAAGCTGTTGGTTTAGTGTGGAATCGGTAGGGAAGCTTCGCTTTGTTAACCGAAGTGATGCAAAGAACATGCGTTTGTGATATTCGAACCAGGCGTGCCCTGTGTACCTCAGTACTTCACTTGACTTCGCCATGTGCTTTTAAGCAGGCAAAAATACAGTTCTCAGTAAAAGTAGGTTCTATAGATCTCTCCGGGAATGGTGTTCTCTGTCCGGCGTTAAACGACACATTCATTGATGAAAAAAATTGCTTTTAATATTTTACTGCCACTCGATTGAAATTCGTGACGTCTAGAACAAAGACTCCATGATCACCATATTGAAATCAGTGGCTCCTGTTGCGTAGCCTCTAGAATACGCTATAAAAAACTGTGCCGACGCGCCCCAGTTTACTTGCGAAAGCAGGCTGTGGTGACGTCACCAATATTTAATTTTGGGACTTTTCTAGTTTTGTACAAGCTTCGTTTTCATTCTAGGTAGCGCCTGTGGGTAGAATGCGGCAGTCTGTCGACATTGGCTAACTCAGAGTCCCTCTAAGTGCTTGCGTGACTGCTGCAATGGCGGAGAAGTAAAAATATTGCCTAGAAAGTAGGCATTCTTGTTTCGTATTCGCTGCTGGTGGGATAAGTCCTTATTCTTTGTTACGCATATCATGTAAAACCCTGTAATCGCTGTGCACATAAAATCGCTGTGCACAGCAGCAAGGTGTGTACGGATACAAATACAGAGAGTGGTTAGGAAATTGTCTTTCGCTGGGGTAAAATAGTGCAATGTGCTACCAGTTACTGTTACGGGTCTCTATCTTACCAAATGATTTCTGGGATATATTTCGCGTATCTAAACAGCTATCGTTATTGTGCAAAGTCTTAGTTCAACGAGCTGTTCAGGCCACGATAAATCAGTTAGGCGTGATGTTGATTTTGCACTTCGATAAGAGTAAAGGGCCAGTGGTCTCCTACCAACCGCTCTTTCTGCTCGAACAAGTGTGCGTGTTCCAGATCAGTACGCCACATTTGTTCAGAATTGAAGGGACGACTGTTCCTTGTATTCTTGTATGCTTGTCCTTTGTTGTGGATAATAAAAATCCAGTCGTCGCCGAACCATTTGCATTACATTCAGTTTATTTACAATGTGAAACGGAAGATGCTAGGTGTTTCAATGTATGCAGCACAACGCCGTGCTGTGTCCCGAATCCACCGATCGCCGATGATCGAGGGACTTTCGCTTCTGAAGGAGACACAGAAAGAGACCCAGCTTCGAAGGTCCCTGAGTAAAAAGCATGTAAAACTTGTGAATCGCGAATGTGTGGCAATTCGCGCATAATCAAACAGGACTACGCGACAGACTGAAAAGAGACACTAAACACATGGCCCTAAGAAACATCGCCAAATACACCTTTCCCTGGTCAAAGAAATTAAGCAGGAAAAACTTTATAGACATGGCTTTGAATGGTGTAGGAAAAGAGAAAGACGTAATACAGCAGCTAGCTGCTGTCGTCTCCCAAGAGACATCCGCGAAATAAAATTAAAGTTTCTCGATACTGATAACAAACACTTCTCCCGTTACTAGTCGAAACACATCAAACTTCACTTCAGCATGTATGCAGCGCTTATCCGTATCCACAAAACTAGCCTCGTTTACATGAACCCTACAGCGGCGGGTCGAGTCAGGGGGTTGAGTTGAGCAAGGTCGGCCGAACTCGACGACTGCGTGCTTGCATGAACTCGATTTTATCGAGTTGAGACCGGTTCAACTGCAGCGACGCCAAGTGCCGAGCAGAACAGCGGGAGAGCGCAGTGGCAGCCTCCAAGGTTGCGGCGCGGCACCACTGTCTCGGAGGCCCGACTGAGCAATCGAAAAATAGGTTTATTATCTCCCCTCCCACTAATCCGACTCTTCGGATCGGCAGCGTTCACAAGCGCGTCGGTGCAGAGAGGAGTTTAGTCAACCACGCTCTGCAGCGGAGTTGACTGAACTCACTCCCTCGACTCCCGGGCCTGACTCTGCGGTGTTTATATGAACTCAGTAACCGGTTTTCAACTCAACTCCTCAAATCAACCCAGTCATGTAAACGGCGGTACTATCTGCATTTCGCAAAACAAAACCTATGCATGGAACTTCTATGAAATTATTTTCCAGAAGTACAGACCACGTACGGAACGTGCTTTAGTTCGGAAATAACAGTGTCTGCGAAAGCCACCTGCAAGCTTACATGCAGTAATGGACAGGCATGCACAACCCTACTCAGTCACATTTATATTGCCTAAACTTGAAATATGTTAGGCTCGCGCCAGTAGTCGAGTCCACTTCGGCTGTATCATTGGCCATTGCAAGGTCGCTTAAACATCTGCCTCTGCAAACCACAAAGAGTCGTCATTCTGTCTGACTTCGAGTCTGCACTACAGCGCCTACAACGAAGGACTCCCGATGAGAATGACATCTGGGCTCTGAACTGGCTGAGTGAGGAAGCTACAGTTGAAAGGACTTACAGTTTGTTTCCAGGGGCTGGCATCTCACGTTAGAGCCATTGGCGACACGGCGGTAGGCCTTCTTGCTCAAGAAGCCCGGTCTTATCCATCTTCAGTGGCTGCCTCAAAGGACGAGAACTTCACCGGCAGCTAACGGTGCAACACCTTTTTGCCCCCCGGCCACATCTGCATCTCCCTTGCGTTGCGCGAGGCTTCTCGCGCGACAAAGCTACTCTCTTATACCGACCGCGCATCAACTCTTCCTATACGCCGGTATGAATGCACAAGATTCACCGAGCCACGTCACCTAGGCGCGTGCACTGTGATGTTGTGGGTGAAGTGGACCATTTCGTTTTAGCGTACCCGCGTATTTGTGGAGAGCATGACGCAATTCTGGCATACACGACGAAGACTGAAAGTCCCCTTGGACGACGTATCTCGCATCGTGTACCCTGAAGGCTCCCGAAATGAGCGCAGATCAGTGCTGCGACCACTCTTGAAGTTTTCAGACACTGGATTTATGGAACAGTGGTAGAGGCGCACTCATTTACATCAGTGAAGCAATAGATAATACACTTCAGCATTCCCTCTGCTTATGCAACTCAAGGAAACTATGCTGTGCTCTAGAACGCCTCAACGCTCTCACGCTGCCCTTAAGAAAATGCTCAAATGATGTCCTCATCAGTCGTCAGCCCCGAAGGCATGCCAGGTGCTGCTCAAGTTCCAGAAGCCTTCGCGATGGCGCGACATATTACGAATGACTCTTTCGCTTGTATGTCCTTCACTGATATCCTTGTTCCGTACATGAACACCCTTGCGTCTTTACGTTCCCCTCTTCCGTTTCGCCCGGTGCAGGTTAGCCGACCGGACCACCCCTCTGGTTATTCTCCCCGCCTTTCCTTTTCCTGTGTCCCTCCCCACGGCCAGCGGAAGTTAAAGAGCAGGGGACGTCAACGAGCTACTTTTGCCTCCTTTTCAGTACATCCAGCGCGCTTACGTATTACGCAAATGATGCACCTTCTCGGACTTGGCGGAATGACGGGTATTTTTCTTGGCCCGTCGAACGCACCGTCGTTTCTTTACTCGGCTGTGCTGCTGTGTGTGCGCAGCCACGGATGAACATGGTCGAACACGACTGCTCTAACGCTGCTCTAACGCCCCGAAATTGCATCGCCACGCGGTTTGCATAGTGAATAAAAGAGTGAAAAGAACGCCATGGGGTAACTTTACAAAATGGCTGGCGGTTTAGCATGGCCCACTGAGCGCCGATTAGTGTCACGGTCGCTATTGAAGCTTTTGAATGATACTGGCCTTATCTAACATTAAAATTGACGCAATTACTTAAATCATTAGCTCAGGCTAAGCAATAGCCGGCAGTCCACTCTAACGCTAATTCCGCCTGTGCAACTACACCACCTCCGCCGCCCAGAAACACAACAGTTCGATCTCCAAGCTACGTAAACATAACGCATGATATACACACTAAAGGAAAAACAAAGTCAAAATTAAGGTTTTCTTTGTGTACGAAAAGGACCAGTATGAAGAACTGCATATTCTCAATCCGCCAGATTATACTTTCGTGTTTAAAACACCATAATAGCGGCGAGCGCATGGAGCATACGGTGCTCGTGATGAGGAGTTAAGTCGCAGTGTGTATTATTACGCAAGTGAGTCGTTTCAGCCAGGAACAACACTCATCGTTCATTGCAGACTAATACAGATGGGGGAGCATAGTGTGGCTCGAAATCCTACAGATGGGCCGCCCGCTGAGGAATAAGTCCGTCCGCTGTGTCCGCGCCCCAAAGATATTGTAGGTGCAACGTTAAGAGACCGCAAGCGGATGGAGTGGGTGAGGGAACACACATGGGTTAATGCATTCTTTGCATAAAAAGAGCGCAGCAGACGGGACCAAGAAAAGAAGACACAAACACGGGTCTTGTTTTCTTGGTCCCATCTGCTGCGCTGTTTTTATGCAAAGAATGTACCAACTAGCCCGGCTTATTCCTCTTTTGCATGGGTTAATCATATGTTAGTCTCAATCAGGTGGAAGAAATGAGCTTAGGCAGGGCATGCAATGCTAAGGCAAGATAACCGCTGGTCCTTAAAGATTACGGAATGGATTCCAAGGGAAGGCAAGCTTAGCAGGGGGTGCAAGAAAGTTGGGTGGGCGGATGAGATTAAGAAGTTTGCGTGGTACGATGGCCGCAGTTGGCAAAGGACGTTGTCAATTGGAGAGATATGGGAGGGGCCTTTGCCTTCCAGTGGGCGTGGTCGGGATGCTTATGATGATCACGTTATCGCCCATCGATGACATCCAACGTCTCGCTCGGCAGCAGGTTGGTCATGTGCAGTTGGGTTCCACCTGTACGCACCTAGACATTGACTGGAAGACCGCAAGGAGTTTAAATGGATAAAAAAGTGCCATAGAGCACTACAGTGTAAACTTCGTTATATGTAGCCTGTGCTATGTGCAGATTTCAAGCCAGAGCGGAGAATGAGCAGGTTAAGTTATTTATTTATTCAAAAACTTAAGGGCCCACTGGGAGCATTAGATAGGTGGGGATATAGAGCAGGACACAGGTCTTGCACACACAGCACACGACAAAAAGGCACCATAGATGGCTAATGCGATATTTAGGTACAAGCCAAGAATATGATTGCAATATGATTGCAAAGCAAATATTCTTACAGAAGCGTGTTTGCAAGTTGTTACCACGTTGATTAAAGTTTTCCGACACTGCCTTTTGGACATTCCAACCTGTGTCAGCTCGGTGGCCATTTAAAGGGGCTGCGAAACACCGCTTGAATGGATGCCGGTTACACTTCAGATGGATTCTTTATGTCGCACAGATGCTGACTCAAAAAGAATTATGAGAATCGATGCATAGAAACGGTAGTTATTCAATGAAGAAATTTCAAAATACAAGCAAACAAAATGCTGCCCTCAACTCTATTTTCGCGCAGCTTCCCATTCCCATTTCACTCTCCCAATGACGACACACTGAGCGACCAATCAAAACAGCCTATCTTAGCACGTGGCGGAAGTTTACACTCCATGGTTGCCTGTTGTTCTCTGTAACTCGTTCATATCAAGGCTGGCGGCACTGTTTGCATGGTTACAACAACCATGTGAACGCCCAGCTGACCCAGCGATGCTTCATCGTCACCTCGACGGCGCAGAAGGGAACACTGATCAGTGACGTTCCCTCAATTATGGATCCCACCTTGAGCGCGAAATACTGCGATAGTGTGACAGCCTGCGCAAGATATCAGACACATTTAGCATAGTGCGTACCCCTACTGCTTACCGCCAACCATTGCCCCTAGCGCGCTGGTTCGTCACGGCGAGCAAGGAGCGCGCGCTGTTGACGGGAACGTGGCGCCATCTGGCGCAGCCGCCCGGTGATCCTCCAAAAGCTTACGATGCGCACTGTCTGATAAATGTGAACTGAACGCATCATTCCTTGGGGACCCAAACGAATGCTTATAAAGTGCAATGGCTCGATCGGATCAACTCCGCAAAGCCACTCTCAGATACATAGAGAGTAGCCATAAGTGTTTAGTGCTAGGTCGTAGGATGTTTGCAGAGAGGCGCGAAGTCCTTCGATGCAAAAAGTAGCCAGTGCCTCTGGTGGCGTGTTTTTGTTTTACTTGATTTACAGTGCTTTTACCTGAAGCAATGTAATATAAAACACAAAAACTTGACAGAACGTATCTCTAGTTATTGACACAATTTGCAGTATATTTACTCTTTGTCCAATCATAAAGCTCGCCCTCCGTGGTGTCATATCCGATGCTAAAAACTGCCACTGTATGGTGACGCCGTCAGCGCCATGAATTTGTTTTTGCGAGCTAACTAAACTATTAAAAACAGGAGTATACGCGGTACGACCGATACTAATAGCATCACTATAACTCATTCTATGTAACCAACGGTCAAAACAATGCCCTGAAAATGTGTTTCGGGGCCCCTTTAATCTCGCGCTTAATGAGTGTTCGATTTCTCCGATGTATTGTTTCTGACAGGAGCAGCATTAAAGTATGTAGGCAACATTACACGACGCGCAGTTAAAGGTAGTTTAACTCCGCCTATTCCTTAATTCTGCGCAGTTATGAGGCAGTAATTAGTAACCTAACTGAATTACTTTTTTAAGTTTGCTTTTGTCATGTACGCCCTCAGGCAACCGTTACACGGTGACCGGCAGACTGCCTTCCTTCTTTAATCGATGGCTCGGAACTAATTGTTTCTCTAGAAGACCAGTATCATTTAAATGATAAGTAAAAAGTTCATAACGACTATGTTCAGCCTATTGCAGACTAAGGGTCCTAATACGCAGTCGAGCGTTAGAGGCACTTGACAGTGATTCCATAAGGTGTTCATAAAGGGGACGCTCCTCAGCATACGCTGGGCATTCTAACAAAACATGCTCCGCTGTTTGTACTGAGCCGGATTTGTCGCAATGCGGACTGTTCGCTTGACCTAAACGGAACTCTAAGGCGTTTGTAAATGCAGCATTTAGAAGTAGATGATAAAGAGCTTCCAGGTGACGAGAGTCGCTGGTGTGCAGAAATTTATGACGTGTCAGCAAGATGCACAGCCGGCTTTTTTCTTTGTAAGTGCCTTTTTTTAGCTAGTTGGGACGCCTCTGACCTAATGAAGAAAATCACTTTGTTATTCCGGTATTGATGACCTCTGCGGGCTGCTTCATCCGCTTTTTCGTTGGCTTCTGTCTCTCTCTCTCTCCGATTGAATGTAGAATACCCAGGTACCTTGACGAGTTTTCGATGCGCGGACAGTCGTGTCACGCTGATTAGCTACTCCAGCGCTCCGACGCTAGAACTTTGCGTGACATGCTCCTCCCAGTAGACAGGGACCCCCAGATCATGCACGTGGACGACACAACCATAAAACGCGAGAAAGAACATCGCAGACTGAATAAGTGCAAAATGCTGGTGTGCATTTTTCGACGACGAGTGCAGTAAGTGTCGTCGTCTTCTTCTCCTGGGTGCTTCAAGGTTCTCTCTGTGTCATTAAAACGGGACATATGTAGAGTATAACCGCTATCACTGTACGGGAGCACTAGCGCTTTCCAATTGATTCTTGTGGCAACATATATGCCTCAAAATTGTCCACACATCTTTTCAAAGTCATTCGTGCTTAGCTCAGGTCATACTTCCCAGTTTAGTGATCACGACTGACCCTGTTCTGGCGAAGAAGCACACTGTGTCGGCCCCAACCAATCGCTTTAGAGGGAACACAGCAGCAGCAGCAACCACAACAACCACGACGATGACGACGACAACACAGAGCAGGGCCGTCGGCGCCGGTGTCTTGGTCAGTACACCGCTGTGTGTTTGCGCCATTATTTTTGGGGACAACAACAACAACGACAACGCCTGCAACAATCAACGCCTGCTCCAAAGGTGAGGCCGCACTCACAATGGAAGCGCATGCTCAACTTGAGCCTCCCAGCGTCTCTTTCAGGCTAAGCTTTTTCTTGCGAAAAAGGCCTCCCTGTACTGGCTGCAGTCGCAGTGCGACATCATGTGTGTCCCTAGCCGGATGCCCACGACCGCCTAGCCAGGCAAGATATACGGCCATCCGCATCCTCCAGGCCTGTCACCAGTAACCGCTAGCCGAGAGACTCGTTGGCATGGCAGCCGTGGGCACCAAGTTCCGCTATCTGAGTGATCATGTGTTTGCCAGGCAGAAGGCGTTACACAGCGTTAGAGATTAGTGTAGTCCTGCGGGAAGACCAACTGCTGAACATGCTGGCTTCGACACGCGCTTGCAGGATAGTCTACGTATAAATCTTGTGGATTACCCGCCATGCGAGGACCGTGAACGAGCCCGCTGTGCAAAAGTGAGAGCACCGCGATTATCTGCGCTCCCAGCGGTTATCTGGAGAACAGACCATCTCGTGTCGCCAATCAACGCGTCTCATCGGCCATGTATAAAGCGGATGCTATGAATGCTCGTATTTGTAGCTCTGTGCTCCGTTTTGTTAAAGACGAATAGAAGAAGAATCACACGTTTACGTACTTTCAGGCCGGAACCAAACGGGAACAGCGTCTATGAACAAAACAATATTTCGCGTGTCTGCTTTCACCTTTTATATACAACTACTAGTGTGATAAATATCTGTGCGCAGTTGAGTCAGCGAAGCAATCCGGGTATTTCAGGGAAGCCCGCCACTAATTTTTAAAAATAGGGTTTTTGACGTAAACATAAGCGTTCTCAAGTCCGCACACATTACCAGTGTGTGCGGACTTTAAAAACAGTCGAATCATGTTAAGTAGTAAAGTAATTGTCTAAATTTTAAAAGTTAATTTTTGCATATTACATATAGGTGCCTCGTTCCAGTTAGAAATAAATAGCCAGCCGTTGGCAATAGCCATGTCAGTTTTTAGAATTTGGGCCATTTTATCGCGCCGTTCGACAACCATGCGCCTGCGGGGAGGGCACAGGAACAAAATATCGACATTCCGTGACACACGTACCACCTTACAATGTTTGCCCCTCCCCCCTGCGTGCTGTGGTCCTCCCCACTCCTCGCCACTACGCTGCCCCTCCGCAGGTGGGGCGGGGGATGTCACGCTGCACGTTGCCGCGGAGGGTCGCCATTTGACGGAAGTCGCTTCGCGCTTTCCGCCGGCGCGTGGTTGTCAAATGGCGCGATGAAATGGCCCAAATATGTCGAGCCACAGCGGCGAGGGAAATCGCGTTTTCTAATTATAAAAACTGATGTGGCTATTACTAATCGCCGGCTACAAATCACTAATTCCAATCATGCGCCCATCAGTAGTAGTTAAAAGGTAACTATTGAAATTTACTTTATCAGTTTACTGTTAGCATGAATTGCCTGTTTTTTTGCCTTCCGCCAACACTGGTATTACTACGCCGCAAAAGATTTCACTTTGCCTCAGAAACCCTATTTTAGTGACAAGTTTCACTGAAACAACTCGTGTATTCGTAATACGCTTGCAAAGGAACCTTTCATCGGACAGTTTAAATAAAAAATGATCCGTGAATGCGAAATGAAATGAAGAGCTTTAGCTAAAGTGTTTCACCTAACCTTTCAACAATTCGGATACCAGCGTGTACCTAAAGAAACAAAGTTTCGTTTGGTACCACTCGCATCCCTGTGCGACCACGGGTTCGCCCGCCACAGCCCTCCGAAGGTCGCCGCATGACGGTTTCGAGGACCAGAGTTCGTCGGTACGAATCCCTCGCACAGACCAGGCTCCAACTGGAATGACAACTTTGTGCGCCTGAAAACGTTCCCATTCGTCTGCCACCACTCCGAATCCTCTGTGCCAGATGGGTGCGCCACCATATTGTAGCCAATGGCGACCCCAAGTGGCACCAGTCTCGGCACCCGCTCAGATAGTTCGTTTACAGCGGAACGCCACCATAAAGGCTAAACTGGCCGCCGTGGCGGTCCGACGACTGCGCGCGCGCGTGCGTGGTTACGTGATGGGGTCCACATTTTGCACGATAATGCACCAATTCGATCACATGACTGGCCGCCATCTTGAACTCTCGGACTGACAAGAAGCGTTCGAATCCGAGCAGTAAGAGCTAACGCTCTTAAAATGCGCTTTGCTTCCAAATGTCTTCGCAGATGCTGGTAGTGGCCGCTGGGCCCGTGCAAAGACCGCGCAAGATGCGGTAACAAAAAGAAAAATGTCATGCTGTTTAACAAAATATGCGGCCGCTCCACCAGTCCTTTCTTTTTATAATGCTGAATATCATACGGTATGTAAGAGTTCCGCTTTGTCAAGTGGCAGCGATAGGTAATACGAGATGACGTAGTGGGGGATTCCTGACGAATTTCAACTATCTGGGCTTTTTTAACGCCCACTGATATCGTATAGAGATGTAATGCATAATGGTCCTTACAGTGTGTCATGAGAATATGAAAACTTCCAGGCCTTCCTTTTATTTTTCTTCGAAATTTTAAGGTGACAACAAAATCAGTCTCTGTCAACATTTGATGGTAATTCTTTTTCATCACTGATCACATGTGCTCAGAGTCTCAAACAAGACAGCACACACCGTGCGTTGTGCATTTTTCTGCCTCTTGTGAAGTGCTTAGTATTCTCCCGTGTTTTCTGGCTGTTATTGTAGCTGCTACCACAGTTTCTGCCGTTCACCTCAGTTATGACTCGTTGTTGCTGAAACCTCGACTGAGGACTGAGTGCAAGGTTGTGAACTTTCAGTGTGTGTCCTTTGTACTCTACAAGTCATGGCCAACGGACATGTGAAAAAGGGATCTCCCTTTGTTCTCTCCCCTGTCTATCTCTGCCTCCGTTCCCCCTACCGCGTGTAAGGTAGCATACTAGGCGTCGCCTAGCTAACCTCCCCGCCTTTCCGTTCGTCTTTCTCTCTCGCTTTCTCTGCTACAATTGCCCCGAGGTACGCTTAACAAAGCATGCGTGAAAATACCAAGGCCTTCCATATCTGCATAGAAACTATTAAATGATCGGCCAGTAATTTACAGCGTAGTTATTTTCCTTTTCTCAACTGAATTCTTTTCTAGCTCTTGCTTGTCGTTAGATTACCCCTACAAGGATTTTTTTTATTGTTTAGGGAAACCGCATGTCGTTTACTGCATAAATAGACAATATCTGGCTTTTTTTTGTTACCAAACAGCGAGTAAAGTGTACAGTGTAAATTATTGCAATGCGGTTGTTGTCCAAGGTGAAGTCGCCACTGGATTTTTCAAGGTGCTGGTCCTTTCTACACCTATTGGGCGCTCATTGAAGGGATGCTGTTCAACATACAATTGGAAAATTGTAATCGTCCACGAACGTTCATCCCAGTTTGAAGGCCGCGTTTTCAGATATGTAATTATATATATTTGTACTTTATAAATTCGTTAGCACAGCAGAGGGTGGTTTTTGGCCTCAATTGTTGATGCCTACGCAGTTATGTGTGCTCTAACTTTAGATTTCCTAAGTACTCCATGCCAATACCTCTATGCCCAAAACTGTTAAAGGCTTTGGCCTTTTCGGTGAGTGGTGGCAAAGAGCCCCTTTGCACTGCCAGTTATCGCAAAGAATAGAGGCAGGGGCCATTTTTCTGAAAGCGTTCTGTTCATTGCAGAGTTCATAATTCCACGCTACCAGCTGCACACATTTGAGCGCGCACCTGCAGGCCGAGGGCAGCGCTTCCTGTGTAGCTTCCTGCTAGCAACGATATTCCAGCCGAAAGCAGGAAATTAGAAAGCGATGGCGACATTAGTCCCTTTATTCCCGTTGTGAGACCCTGTAAACTTCGACATCCTGTTGGCCACAGATGTGCACGTAGCTGTGCAGTAAAGCTACCCCCCCCCCCCCCCCCCACACACACACACACACACTCGCGCGCGCAAAGAGCTGAACCATTTTGTCGGCATGTGTTTTACCCCAGCTGCGCGGCAGTTTCGTGCTAGGAGAACCACAGTAAAGTCGTGCTTGCGTGGATCATCACGAACGAGTGTTAATGAGTTTTGTATGACGAGCGCTGAGTGACGAAATCGCAAATACGAGGAAGGAAATTTGTGAGTTGGCTGTTGCGGCTTTTCTGGATTTTGTTTATTTCACTGCAAGACAGCTGTTCAAGTTAGAAGGAATTACCTACCTTTTGGTGTGCCTTTCCGACAGGAAGGCGGGATGCACGAGGCAACCTCCAGTGGATCTCATACCTTTCTCACGACCAGCCGTACTCGGCGCGTCACGCGACTGCCATGAGTGCTTACACAAAGAGTGAGACTAATGTGGACGCCAACCGTTTGCCTGCTTGGCGGCCTACGTGGGGCGGTCTCACGTGGCGTGGTTGCTTGCGACGCTAGACTCTTTGTGCTTATTTTTTAACAGCCATGCGTGAAGCTTTATTTCGTGCCACCTGCTCAATCCGAGCTTTTCTTCAGTTATGTTTAGCACGATGACACAACGGCGACAGATATATTGTACTTAAAAGGTTGGCCTTTTTTGTCTTTTTTTGTGTGTGTATGGCCCTTAAAAGTTTGGCTTTTTTGTCTGTTTTTTTGGTGTGTCCTGTAGATTGGGCGCACATGGAATGTACTATTGCTGCGGGCATACTATAATCCTAAGGTCTGCTTGCTAGTTCGCTTCTTATTCTTGACAGCGTGTTGTGATCGGCGGAAAAAAGTGGTGCTACAGTTTTTCACAGAAAAAAAAACAAAAAATAAATACCCATAGGAGAGTGCTTCAGCGACGCATTTGGAATATAGGAGAATATTCTGGGAAGTGTGAAAAAAAAATGTTTGCGAAAGTTTTATTCATAACAGCCAGAAATATTGCACCAATCAGATACTTTACTTACCGGTTGGGTTCACAATCTGAATCTGTCCCGCGCTTATTGCAAACATTATTTGATTTCGGTCAACTGCTGAATCTGTAGAGATGTTTGGAAAGGCCTTCCTGCGATCGCAGCATCTTCCAAGCATCGTCCATCGGTCAAGCGGTGAAACTTCGCTGCCAGGAAATAAAATATGATGCAATTTTAACGTAGTTAAACCGAGTAGTAGGTGCGAAAGCAGTTGAGGCAACACCGCCTCAATGGCAACCACATGCAAGATCTTATCGTCAGACGCGCCATCCGCAGCCGCGAGTGGGAGTGGGAGTGAGCAGCTGCGTAAGGACTCCGCCGATGGCGGCTCGTCAAAGGTTGAGGCTTCACACGTACCTCGGGTTTTTTAGCTTTGCTAGTTAAGTGGTGATTTCGCTATAGAAAGAAAAAACTAACGCGTTGCCGTAGAAACCATGCGCTATTGCGCGATGCTTGTTCACTAGCGTTTGGCAAGCCGGCCAGCGTGAGGCCCGAACCACGCCATTCACGTACCATAATGCGTCTTTTTTGTCGTTTTTAATGCGGTTGTGGGATCGTGCGCGCAATCACGGACAAGAAGGCTGCGACGAACGAACCAGCCAACGATGGAATAAACAAACGAAAGAACTCGAGGCGAGAGTTACTGCTTTTAGTACGGAAGCACTATTCCGGTGGGTAAACCCCAAGCACGATCTTATAATATTTGTGGGTTTTCGAATATCTTGAGATGTTTGTAGGTCTGTGCCAAGTAAACGCAGCAAATAAAAATCAAATAAATATTCGCGACTGGGATTCGAAACCACAGCGGCGCGAACAGATAAGCCTCGCTGATCACTGATCGAGAGCACTAGGCTATCGCAGCATCTTTTTTTCCTTTACTGCATGGAAATAGTGCCGAAAGAAAAATCCAAGCATGCTTACGCCACAAAACACAAGGCCACCTTACCGCTGCACGACCCCGCCTTCCAAAACATCAAAAGTCTGGGAGGCACACACATGCATGCAGGTAGGGGAGCCAGTTAGGGGCCTCTAACTAGGCTGTCGCCGCATCCGAACATTCTTCGTGTTAAAGTGCACCATACTCTCGTGCTGTGCATTGCACGTCGTCGTCTTCATCAACTTCCGTTCGCGGTGCGAAGACGCAGACCGTGAATTCTCTTTTTCATCATCGCCGTTATCGTTCATGCAAACCTGCTTTCGCTTGTTATAGAATTTAGACAAAAAAATCAGCGTCCTTTCTCATCAAGGCTAACTGTTTAAAATAAGGCACGAGAAGGGGTCATGTCTCGGATCGCCATCTCGTGAAGCCTAGAGGAACTAAATACGTATTTCACCTGTCGACGGTTTGGGCCATTGTGTCCTTTACACGGTTCTTCAAACATTTAAGTTGTGATTGCTATCCAGTCGCTTCTCTGCTACCTAGCCCCAAAAAACGTCTTCCTGAGGTGCACTGTAGGTGTGCCGGCCAAAAACGGACAACCGAAATCCGCTACTAACACCTGCAAGCACCGTTAGGGTATCTTGAATAAAAATAAATACACACAGGCGAGATGGAAGCATTCACGTTGGCCTTATTGTAAAGCACTGCAATGACGCAAGTCGGCAAAGGAGCGAGAGGGTTAAGAGTTTGCTAGAAATTGTTTTTCTCATTAAGTTAAAAATTCACGATTTAGGCTTATGATATAGAGACCAAGTGTTCACAGTAAATTGTGTGTTACAGCCGGTATCGATGCAGTAGCTTACTCACATCGAACAATCCTGACGTCAGAATACGCTTCTTTCTGGCATGCGGAAAAGAAGGAGCTTAGTGAAATTCGCATGATCATTATGTGAACTGAGCCGGCGGCCACAATGCGTAGCTGCTAAGACAAGCCATAGCGTACTGTGTTCATTACAGCCTTCCAAAGGGGACACATGATGTTCAAACCCGGGGAGTTGTGCAGTGTTTTATATCAATATAACTAGTTCTGCATGCGAGCCTTTTGGGAAGAAGCACACAGATTATCTCTTGTGTAGAAACGCTGTAACAGACTTGCATTGCAGCACCGACACCTCGTTGTTCTGAAATTCTCTTTCAGAGCTTTTATTTGCTTCCATTTCATAAAATCCATTCATCACGCCCTCAGCACCGTGTGCTACGTGTCGGTTAGGCCCAAGTACCCTAGGGAAATGCTAAGCTCTTTGTGAAAATGGATCTTAGATTTGGACATTATGTTCGCTGTGTACTACCCAGATAGCATTTTAAAGCACTCTTGAAAGCGGGGCTCACAATAAAACATATATTTCAACATGTCAGTACACGATGCACAAGATATCCATGGAGCGTGATAGTACTGCGGCCTGGTGGCTAATAAGGCGAAGCAAGGTGACTGAAAATGAAGAGATAAAGGTCTTGTGGTAGATGAAGGCTTATCTGGCACACAATGGTGAACTGGTTGAAAGTGCTTCTCCAACATAAGCAAAAAGATTGCGCCAATGCAACTGCGTTTGTCGAAAAAAATAGGAAGGACGTAGCGACCAGTCGTGCCCTTCGTTTGGCTCCATCGCCAGGATTTTTATAAAGTGAGAAAGTAGCTACAGTTTCGCCTTTATTTTTCTTTTTCGTTTTTCAGCCAAGCTGGCATGGCGGTTCGGAAGGCAGAGTCCATGTTCCAGGTGATCGATGGGGAACGGTACATCTTCTTCCGTGACCCAGCCAAGGTGCGCGAGGCGCTGCGATACCAACCGCGCGAGGGCGACATCATCGAGGTTGCCTATCCCAAGTGTGGCATGCAGATGATGCAACAGATGATACAACTCATCGTGCACGACGGCCGAGTCGCCAAGAACTTCAGCGAGTTTAGCGCGAGGGCACCACATCTCGAAGACTGCGGCGGGTCCGTGCCAGATGGGGCTCCGTTGCCAAGGCTCTTTCGAACCCACATCCGGTTGGGGAAGATAGCCGTAAACCCGGCAGCCAAGTACATCTACGTGGCACGCAACCCTTGGGACGCCTGCTACTCGCAGTACATTTTCAACAGACAGATGCCCGTATGTCCTTTGCAGGAGACCTTCGATGAATTCCTCAATATGTTTCTGGATGGGGCATTGACCAATGGCTCCTACTTTGAGCACGTCAAAAGCGGATACACGAGAAGAGGCCAGCCCAACGTCTTCTTTACGACATACGAAGACATGGTTCGCGACCCAGCTGGAACATTACAGCACCTGGCCGATTTCCTGGGAAAGAACTACGGAGAAAGGTGGGCTCGCACTTTTCCTTATTGACACGCAGGTGACGTATTAAGCGTTTTAAGGGACGTGTAAAATCCAATTAGCATAAGATGTGAAAAAAAGTTGTTACTCCTCCAAGGCCAGCCCCAGTAGTGAAAAAGACGCGCAGAGTTCTAGAAACATGCTTGTGTAGTTCAAACGTGTTTCGGTTTAATTCTACGCGCAGAGGACGCATGCAGATATTATTTCATGAACCGTGTGCGGCGAACTGTAGTGGAGAAGTAAATATAATCCTGCTTTATTTTCTGGGTTTGCAGCTGGGCTGCTATTAAGCTTTCTCTGGGATACGCAAAAGGCTACTGTTTCCGTACTCCTATGTTGTCTACGCGAAAATACGTGTTTTAATAGTTCGCGCATCACTTGCTGGATTGTCTTTCAGAACTGTATTCACAGTTCAAAAAGTACTTCATTGCTGCGTTGGCTTAAGTTTAGAGAAGGTGAACTGTCTTAGTGAATAAGTCACAGGAAACAGAGCAAATATTCTCTGTGAAACTTTTTTTGGCATTGCAAACTTAAAATTTGAGCCCTTTGGTTTTTCTCGCATTTATTTATTTTTTGTTGGCAACATTCACGTATAGCAACTCCATGGGAATCGAATTGTAAAATAGCGGGTGTCTTCGCATCGTACCTTTAACGCGTGTAGGAACAGAAATTCGGTGGCTCTGTTTCAGTAGTAATGAACACGTTACATTTCTAAAGGCCTATTTAGTTAAAATATTGAGAACTGTAGAGCAACCGGAAAGATCCACACGACGCCTAATTTCATTATATATTGGCAATGCTAGCAGCACTAGCAGTGGGAATACTACCGTCTAGTGACGTCACATCCCCCAGCCTCCGGAAGTGCTGGCTGACGAAATCACTTCCAAACAGCCAATAGGCTAATTACACGACAAATGACGCATTTTGGCCCTATGAGGTCTCTAATGATGCAAACACTTATCCGCATGGTGATGACATGCGCATATCCACACTACTGGCTTTTACACACACCTCTGACGGTATTTCTTTACAGATTTCGTAACGACAAGGAGCTTCTTGCCTCAGCCGCAGAAAAATGCACGCCGACCTACCTGAAGAACCTGCTCCAAGTGGAGACTGGCAGAATGGCGGCTTTGATGATCCGTGCCGCCGGGTTCTCGGAGGCTGGGAAAGCAGCGGATGTGGGACAAGGAACTTTTAGCCTGGTGTGCCGGCCCGAAGTCGGAGCCTGGAAGGAAGGCTTCACAAAGGAGCAGCTAAAGAAAACAGTCGAAAAGATTGAAGGGAGCATTGGAAACGAGTTCGTCGGAAACCTGTGGGATAGAGAGTGGCGTGAGGTTCGTGAGGAATCCTCATGAGCACTGAACAGAGCGCATTTCCAAGAAAAGTTGTAGTTTTTCAGACTTTCATCTAAGTATGAAGTGAATCTCCAGTTCATTAGCCATGATAATGAGTAGTACCTTTCAGTACGGGAATATAACAGAAGAAACAGCGAGAAAAAATGATCGGTTCAAGCAGTGCTTGTCTAGCGTAACTAACTGACCAACGGTTAAGTAACCACGCCTTAGATAACAAATGTCGCCTTGGTAAAGCAGGTAATAATAGTTAACATCTCTTCCTAGGTCTCGGAAGGGACTACATAAGCGGCAAATTAATAAAGTATATACATGCGAGTTTATTTCTCAAATTACTGCGATAACATGGTCATGTTTCATGCTCTCAGATGTATACGTGATGAGAGTGGGAAGTGTCATTAGCAATCTGGGTAATAGTGAAACTAGCTGAGGCATTCTCTGCAGATTTTGGAGCGAAAACACCACTCTCCGAGCTGTAACTTTCAAGTTCAACAAGGTCTCACTTTGGGCTTGAGCCAGGCTTGAGACGCCTGACGTCATACTATGGGAATTGGCCACAGCTGGAGCCGAACTCCGCCTGTGCCGCGCCACTGGCCTCGCCGCTGCGCAGAGCCACCGCCGTTCCGCGTGACATGACCGCGTGATTAGCCCTGTATAGCGCTCGACTCGCTGCCATCGCTTCAGTCTGGGCCGCTAGGGGGCTCGACTCGGCGGAGCGATGAAGGCCGCTCTTTCAATCATCTGACTATGTATAACCGAGTTAAACGCCGGGCATTTTTGGGAGCAGCCACTTTATTATCACGGCGTCATTGGCTCTGCGCCTGGTGTGGGAAATTGTATGTTCCGAAGGTAAAGAATAAGGCTCCGATTTGTACGACTTGGTGCTGGTGACAGAGCATAGTTGCGAGCTCCCAAACGGCAACCTTAACGTAACTTCAAATAGCTCTTTGCGTTCTTCATTTCGTCTGTCCGCTCCTCCTGCGCTGTTTTACAATGAAATAAACAAAAGTGGAAAGTCTTGCAAGCAAGTCAAACAGCAACCGTGGTAAATGAAAACCATGACTGCCGTCGGGTCAAGGGCGATTAAGAAATTTTTCCCGCAAATCTTGTCACACTCAATCTCTTATGTCCTCGATCGATATTGAAGCCGGGAAGAGCGCTAGCAATACATTAAATCGCAATAAAGGGGATGCTAATGAATTGAAAAATTCGGGACCGTTCAAGCTTACTGTCATTGCTTACTAGGTCCTGACCATAGTAATCCGCGAAAGAATCAAAGCAAGTTTCGACCTTTGTCAACAAAGAAAAACGAGTAGTTCTAGAATGTTACTCGACAAAACACGTTAGTCGCACCATCAGTGAGCTCTTGGAGAAATCTGCCGAATATAATCAGCAGCTCAATATACACAGTGTTTGAGCGAAGACCTTCTGCAATTTTTCAAGGGATGTTGTTCGGGTTAGAAGAGGGCTTTTTCTGGCATAGCATTGCGAGAGGTGTAGTACATCAGAACACAGCTAAGACCTGTTAACTAGCAGGCTTTTTAACAAATATTGCTGACAAATATTGCTACGTTAATATTTAATTAATTAACTATTACTTTTAGGGTACTTTATACCGAGAGGCGTGTATCCCACCGTAAGTAATATCCATATCAGTTTCTAGAATTTCGAAAACGGGGCTAAACTCAGTGCTGTGGCCCAACAAATTTTCGACTATTTCGACGAGATACGTGCACTGGAGAGGTTGTTTTGCCTGGAAGTTTCTCGCATGTATTTTACTGGGATGTAGCCAAATATAACGTTCAGTTGGGCTAGTTGGTACAGATAAATCCTTCGTGAAACAGCGCTAACAACGTCGCACAAGAGCAAGGAGGACACGGGACGAGCGCTCGTCCCATGGCCTTCTTGTTCTTTTCCGACGTTCGCGCTCTTTTACAATATATGTAGCCAAAACTTTTAGAGTCACAACGCCGAGGGTATCTAAATTCAAAAAACAAAGGAGATATTAAGTGTGCCCTATATTCAGCAACAATTAAGGAGCATGACAATATTAGTTAAAGTTGCCTAACCAGAATTAGTTAACACCCTGCCAGTTAGCACGTCTTAGCTGTAATCTGATGCATTGCACCGCTTGCAATTCTTTGCCGACAACGATCTTATAATTTTAAAAGCCTGTTTTTAAAAATTGTCGAAAGTTGTAGGTTAAACACTCTCTGTAAGCTTCATAGGTTACAAAAAAGTGTCTAAATGGAACCATCAGTGGGATTGCAGGTATTTCTGAGTTAGGGTGCGAAAGAAGCAAATGTTACGGGGCTAGAAAATGTTTACAGGGTCTGTAAAGAGACCGTAGTCCACCACGGGAAAAGTGACAGCATGCAAAATATGAATGCTGTTAGGCAAGGAGAAGTAATCTTTTCAGGGCTATTCATGATGTGTTTATGTGAGATGTTCAGAGGGCAAGATAATGAAAAGATCGGGGATAACAATGTAATGAACGTCATTGTAATGCTCTGTAGAGAGAGGGTGGGCAGAGTGTTCTTAGCAATCACAAAATGAACAAATTTTTCACAAGAGGGCTTGTCTTCGTCTGGGCAAAACATTAATAAATGGCGGGCTTTAAACAGGTTCTTCAATCCGGGGAGGACGGCCCAATGAGTGGGAGCAGGGCCTGAAGTGAGAAGGATGTTAGGATAGGTAGGGTGAATCTTGTCCAGGCCCGATCGCGACGGTGAACCAGCTGACCTGCCATTCTGTGAAGCGAAAAAGACCAGCTCAGCAGAAAGGAAACCGGGGGTGTGAAGCGTGAAGAGACAGCGAACGTCAGCTTGAAAGGCTGTATGTCCATGGTGCGGCAGGTGGCCTGGCATGACTGCCTGCGTTGGCATGAAGAACTCGGATAAATAAATTAAATTAAGCATATGGTGTAACGAAATACCAGGAAAAGGAAGCTGAAGGAAAAAGAGAAAATGAGGTGAGTTCAGAGAAAGTTCGAAAGCAATGGGTGGCGGGGGGAGGCATGCGGAAATCAAGGGTTCTTGAGGAATGATAGGAGGAGGTGCAGGGTGTGAGGTAAAAGTTTAAGGATAATTTAACAAAGAGGAAAAAAGACGAGAAAAAATGTGATTGAGGGTGGAAAGGACGAGTAGGGCCGGAGCGGTAGGGTGAAAGAAACGATGAAGAAACTTTATGAAGTACAGGGAAAGGCTCTCAGCAAGTGCAAAACGTTTTTAAAGAATTGCGTCAGTGCCAGAATGTACCTGAGAGATTATAATTTACCTCTGGATATGTAGGCCCCTGCTGGTTGTAAGGTTTTGAATATGTGCATTATTTATGCCTTAGAAAAAAAACATCGAAGAAACGTGGCAACCAGTGGCGCCATACTAAATGGGCATCATGCCGAGACAGCAAGGAACGCACAGAAGGCAGTGTGGGACCATTATTAATAAATCCTGTGACAGCTTCGATGAATTTAAACTGCACAATCTTCAGTCAGGGTTCAAATCTGCAAGAGATAGAAAATACTGACTGGTAAGTTTCAGATTGCAGCCAGGGGGCTCACATAACAGTGGGAAAATATTAGCGGGACCATCATGACCATCATCATTCGCGCAGCTCTTTCCATTGACCATGAAACCTGGTATGAGAAAGCTGCGGCAGAGTTGGATTTGCCTGCGACAATTACTTTGATGCATTTACTCGATGAATGATTTCACTCTAAGCTGACGCTTCGCACGAACGCGGTCTAGACGTTTAAGGTGAGCAGAGGTTGGTGGTGGGAGCCGCTTCTGGAAGGCGTAGGGTAGGGAGGTGGCTCCAGGGAGGCAGTGGACAGGCCCCAAGCTGTGGGGTGGATGTGGGGATGTGGTTTATGGATGGTGTTTCTGGATGGCAGCTGGCATCTTTAAATTTCATTTCGCCGTCGATTTTTCGTTCCCCTGCTGCGTAAGGTTCTAGAGGGTGGTGGGCCTTGTGGAGGGTGGACGTGAGTGTGCCTTTAGAGGGTACAGTTGTGTGGATGGGTGGATGGTGGACCTGGCTCTTGTGGAGGCCAATATGGGCGGGTGTTGTGTGGGTGGATGGGTGTGTACGTAGCCCTCCAGCTACACTCTAAACACAAAGAGTAACAAGGGAATAAGCTGTCCTCTAGTGCAACCCTTTCGTGGGGTAGGTAGGTAGCCCTCCAGCTACGTTCTAAACAAAAAGATGGAGTAAGCTGCCCTCTAGCGCGCTCCCTTTCACTCCATTTTTACTCCAATAAAGGCGTATTCTTGTTTAGAGTGTTGGAGGGTGCGGCTGGGAGGTGCCTGACGGGGTGAGGCTTCGCTCACCGATGCTTCACACAGACAACGCCGGCATATCTACCGAGTGTCAGGGCACTGCTGTCACAGTAAAGCCATAACTGCATTTCAATATTCATACACGATGCGGGTCAACTATAACGGTGCTCGCCAGGCAATCAATAGATTTGTTTTAATGAACAAGTAAGGTACACACGGAAGACTATGAGCGAGTGCACTGCGTTCCGTGAGCATCTGCAGAGTTGCGTGCCGACCCGATTCGGTGTTTTGCGCCTCTAGAGGTATGTGCCGTTGAGGTGGCCATAGGCACGCTCCCGTTCAATATCTGGTGTGGTTCACGAACGAAACATCTTGCTATTAGCCGTTCCGGAGCAGACCGAAAGATGCGGCATTGTTCTGTTTCATCTCTACGCATGTATCTTTCTGCAGGCATCTTCTATTTTTCTTTCTGAAGCGGAGAGGCAGAATGCGACTGCTGCAGGTTTTAGTAGTATGCGGTGTAGATAAATTCTCTTCGCTGAATCACACTGGCCTCGCAACTTGCCGGTTGGCAGGCTGTTGTAGTTCGCTGAAGAGGGAAACAGATAGTATTGCTCTGGGTAGGGGTATGCGATTTCCTGTGCAGTCGAGCCCACTTTTTACGGCGGCAGTTATAACGAACGCTCGCTTGTTATGAACGAGGTTTGCCTCTACTATAAAATTTGTATCAGGTCTATGACAGTGCGTCTCAAATATGCCGAACAACCATGGCCGCACTAGTCGGTAATACATGTAATTGACAAGGGGGTACCGTAAACTTGCCACCGTAGTATAAATAACAGCAGTTTAGCATTGTTAAACTCTAAATATTGCGCGAAAGCTCCGCCACGTGCCAGAAAGCGCGAATGAGGTTTCCAATGACGCACGGATGCAGCTATGCGTGTCTTTAAATTTTTGCATCTTCATTGTCAATTTACATAATGTACGTCGGCAGGAGCATTGTCACAATGTTGTCCACGCTAACGCATGCTGCCACTGCCGCCACAAAGCGCAAAGCGCGAATATTAGTTTTATAGCAGTGTTAATGGATAAAGAAGACGATGTTGAATGCACAGCTCGACAGCGTGTGCACGTTGCAGAAAGCCGTGTGCAAGTTGCAGATGTCGCGCAGTATGAAGGCGAGTTGCTTTCCTTTATAGCGTCTCTATTTGCAATATGTCACCAAGTCGCAGCTGGAGTTGAATTTGATGACGTTGTGACATTCCTTGTGTGCTACGAGGTGCATTCCTTGTGTGTGCTACGAGGTGCATTCCTTGTGTGTGCTACGAGGTACATTCCTTGTGTGTGCTGCGAGGTTCCGCGTTCCACGGCGCGGCGTGGACGGGCACCCAGATGACAGCGGCGTCATCAATTACCCAGCCATGCACTTTGAGTGACGACCGGAACGAAGGGGTTTAAGCCCAACCGGACCCAACCGGACCCGCCGCCGCCGCCGCGGGGAAACAGGCTTTATCCTCCCCAATTGGCGTGGCGGTTTCAGGGGCGGCCCTCCCGGGCACATTCCAGGACAAGGGAACTGTCAGCGATCCAGAGCGCGCCGTACCACAGCCGACGCTATGCGCTACCGCGAAGACAACATTCTTTCCCTCGGACTCAACACGTGAGGGGGGCGAGACAATAAGTGCGGTGGTATGTTTGTGCGCCCAAGTGAAAGCCCTAGCCCCCCCTCCTTCCCCTCCGGCGTGGGCGTCCTCACCCTAGGGGGTGTGGAGAAGAGGATATAAAAATCGAGGAGCAGTAGGGAAGAAGGACGCTCAGGACGAGATCGTTCGCCAAGAGGGCCTTCAGCGCGGAAGCCCGGCGGCGTGCAGCTTCTGCCAGCAACCGCTCGAGCCCAACTCCGGAGCCACTCCATCGCCCCCATGAAGTCGTCGGCACGTAAGCTCGGACGCCCCAGCCTCTGATGTATAATCTTAATCATGTGTAATTATTGAATATACCTGTTTGTTTAAACTGAGCCATACGGTGTCTCTTTGCCTCTCCGTCCCGTGTGGACCTGCGCATTATGGGGGTCATCACACTGGTGTCAGAAGTGGGGTCTCAAAAGCAAATGTCCTCTGAATGCTGCGACATTCATGACTTCAAAATTGTAATCAAAAGGGAATCACGGGACTGATTGTGGGACTTTTACCCCCATTTGAGAGGCTTGAGGCACCGGAGGGCTTGAAAAAAAAATGTCTTTATCTGAGGGAGCTCCCACTCCACAGCCGTCGCTCGGAGCAAGCATGCTGGCATTAGGAAGCGTCATTCCGACGTTTACGGGAGATAAGACAGGGGTTCCAATCTGCGATTTCTTTTCCATGCTAGAAGAGATTGGGAAAATGGGGGGATGGTCCGATGCTCAAATGCTGGGAATGGCGAGGTGTAAGATGGCAGGAGCTGCTCATGATTTTGCATGGCGAGACGAAAAAGTAAAATCCACAAAATCATTTGCGGAATTTAAGAAGCTCGCGTTTGAGCATTTCGACACTGAACCACGTCACGTGCGGGTACAGAGGTTCCGTGACGCCGGACAGATGGTAGGGGAGGACGTGCGAACGTTTGCGTCGCGGCTTCAGCGCTTAGCGCGAGATACGTTAAGCAGGGAGGAGGAAGGAGACCAGCTAAAGAAGAAATACGCGGAGGATATACTTAAAGAGGAAATGACCGCTTTGTTCGTGGCTGGTCTGCAAGCCCCCGTGCGCCGGTTCGTGCTCTCGCGCAAGCCGAGCAATTTCGACCAAGCCGTGGAGGCCGCATTGGATGAGGAACGAAATGAGGCGTTAACGACAGCCGCAGCGAGAGTACGCGTCATAGAGAGAGCGGTGCTCAACCCTGAGGTTGCTCTCTTCACAGAGCGATTAGATCGCTTAGAACAGCTGCTATCTCAGCAGGTAGAACGCCAGGTTGAAGCGCGCGCTCAACAGCGCTCATTCGCTGGAAACCGGAGACCGCCACAAAGCTACAGGCGCGGTATGCGAGATTTTGAAGAAATCGTATGCTTCGCTTGCCAGGGTCGCGGACACATCGCCAGGTTCTGCCAAAACGTGCGCCGTGGGGAGCCACAAAGAGAAGCAGGCGAGACACGCCCTAAGCAAGCCTACAGCGGGGCTCCAGATACCGAGACAAAAAACTAGTTAGTCCTCCCCAGCCTGAGGAGCGTGGGGAGGGAGCAGTGGATGATGAGGTGGTGGTAGTTTGTGTGGCCGACGAGGCATGCCCTGTTGTGCGTTGCAAGTTAAATGGTTGTTGCATGGAATTGTTGATAGTTACGGGGTCAAAGGTGACATTGCTTAAGGAGAGCAGTTTTAACACGCTTCGGAGGAAGGGGGACCGCGAGGTGTTGGAAGCGTCTGGTGGTATGGCAACCAAATTTGTAGGCATAACGGGGGATCCTCTTGGCATAAGTGGACTCTACCGGTTACACTTCTCTCTCGGCGGAATTGCATTGGAGCACCCCTGCTACGTATGCCCGGACACGGTGTCTCTGCCAAACGGAGTGTCAGGTATATTAGGGCAGGATTTTTTGAGAAAAGGGAAGGTAGTAGTCTCATTCTCTGAGGAAGAGGTTAATGCGGGCGGCTCAAAAGTTCCGTTTTTGAACAGGAGAGGGGCTGAGATTCGCATTACCGATATTGACACCCGTCAAACAGTGGGATCATTGGAGAAGGTATATTCGCGGGTTGCCGTCCGGCTGGTCGAGGAGGCGGTCGTCCTTCCTTGGTCGGAGCACATTTTGTACGCGTTTGTGCCTTCAGATGTAGAGAGCGGCGCCGTGGGAGTGCTTGAGCCGGTCGACTCTCTCAGCAATGGCCTGAAGACAGCCGCGTGCCTCGTGACAGTTAATGACGCCCACAGAGTGCCCCTACGGGTGGTTAACTGTAGCCAGCAGCCACTGAGCCTTCCCAAGAACAAAACATTGGCTTTCTTCACCTCTGCGATAGAGCAACGTGAGCCCACCGATACGGTACTCGCAACTGTAGAGCATGCTAGTCCTTCGGCTGCTCCAAAGGTGTCGTTCGATCTTTCTCACGTAAAATCCAGGGAGAGGGAGGCTCTGGCTGGTTTGCTGAACGACTACTCGGAGGTATTCGCCGCGTCCAACCTGGATTTGGGCTGCTGTGGCGTTATAAAGCACAGGATAGAAACCGGCACTTCATCGCCCGTTTACCAGCGTGCGTACAGGATTCCTTACTCCCAACGTGAGGAGATGGAGCGGCAGGTGCAGGACCTGATTGATCGCGGCATTGTCGAACACTCAAAGTCACCCTGGGAGCACCAGCACTATTGGTGGAAAAGCCAGATGGCTCGTATCGATTGGTAGTGGACTACCGCAAACTAAATGCCGTAACTCGCATCGATCCATACCCCATCCCCAATATACAGGAGACGCTTTCTCAGCTGGGCTCTGCCAGGTACTTCACGGTAGTGTACATGGCGGCGGGATTCTGGCAGATAGCAATGGATCCGGCAGATGCCGAGAAAACGGCATTCAACACGCCCTCAGGGCACTATGAATTGAAAAGAATGCCGATGGGTCTGGCCAACAGCCCTGCTGTCTGGCAGAGAACCGCTGATGTTATCCTGGCAGGTCTTCTGGGGAGGCTGTGCTTCGTGTATATGGATGACATTATCATATACAGTGACAGTTTTGAGAACCATTTGCGCGATATTGAGCAGGTTTTGGTGCGACTAAGAGGAGCGGGTCTCAAGCTGAAGCCCTCTAAGTGCCAATTCCTCAAAAACGAGGTGAAATACTTCGGGCACGTTGTTTCAGCTGACGGTGTGCGACCGGACCCTGAGAAACTAAGGTGTGTTTCGGATTTTCCATCCCCGACTAGCGTCCGCCAGGTCCGGCAGTTTCTCGGCCTGATCGGTTACTACCGAAGGCACATAGAGGAGTTCGCCAAGCTCGCTAAGCCACTCACCGCCTTAACAGCCAAAAATGTCGCCTTTCGCTGGGACGAAAACGCGGAGGATGCTTTTGGGGCCCTGAAAAGGAAGCTAATGAGTGCACCGCTGTTGCGCCACCCGGATTTTAATTTGCCCTTCGTTATGGCCACAGATGCGTCAAAGTTCGCAGTTGGTGCCGTGCTATCTCAGGTTATCGAGGGCAAAGAACATCCCATTGCTTTTGCTAGCCGACAGCTCAGCCCCACAGAGCAAAAGTACGGAGCTACGGAAAGGGAGTGCCTCGCCGTTGTCTGGGCAGTAAAGCACTTCAGATGCTACCTTTACGGCCGCAAATTCAAGCTAGTCACAGACTGTCATCCTCTGAAATGGGTGATGAGTGTCAGGGACCCTAGCTCGCGACTCGCTAGATGGAATCTACACCTGCAGGAATACTGCTTTGAAGTTGAGCACAAGTCAGGAAAGACACATCTGAATGCTGATGCACTCAGCCGCACAGCTGCCGTGGCAGCTATAGATGAGTTTGTCCCCGTAGTCGACCCCGCCGAATTACGCACAGAGCAGTGCAAAGATCCTGACCTGAAGCGAATAATCGAAAGCTTAGAGGGCGCACCGTCTCACCCCGAACAGCTAGGTTATTTCATTGGCAAAGACGGCACCCTGTGTCGGCGCACGAGGCCAACCAGGAAAGGGAGACCAGAGAAAACCGCTTGGGAGAGAGTCGTCATACCTCGGTCGTGGACAGAAAGGGTTCTTCGCGCGTTTCACGATGCGCCATGCGCCGGTCATTTTGGCGTAGCGAAGACACGCAGGCGTGTGGAGCGTTTGTACTTTTGGAGTGGCATGCGACAGGATGTTAGAGACTACTGTGCGAAGTGTCATTCCTGTCTCGAAAGAAAAACACCCAAGGGACGAAGACCAGCTCCAATTCAGCCGTTCCCTGAGATTTCGGCTCCCTTCGAGCGGACAGGTATGGACATAATGGGCCCATTGCCCACGACCACTTCCGGAAACAAGTACATTTTAGTATTTGTCGACCACCTTTCAAAATACGCGGAAGCGGTAGCACTCCCAGATCAGAAGGCAGACACGGTTGCAAGAGCATTTGTCGAACAGATCGTGCTCCGACATGGACCCCCGAGGCAACTCTTGACAGATCGGGGAACGAACTTCGTGTCGCAGCTAATGAGGAGGGTTTGCGAGCTGCTTAAGATCGCTAAGAAGCAGACAACACCGTACCATCCGGCTTGCAACGGCGCGGTGGAGCGACTGAACCAAACCGTGGCCGGGTTCCTGTCGCATTTTGTTTCGCGCGACCAGCGGGACTGGGACTTGTGGCTCCCGTATGCAATGTTTGCCTACAATTCCGCAGCACACGAGAGCACGGGCGAATCGCCATTCTTTCTTCTCTACGGCCGAGACCCGGACCAGCCTAGTGAAGTGCCAGAGGGCCCCCGTCGTGTCCCATACGCTTCACTGGACGACTATAAGGTTGAGCTAGAATCGCGCTTGCAAGTGGCGAGGGACATCGCAAAGGAGGCCTTAAAGAAAGCGGCGAAGCGCAGGAAGGAGGTGCACGATCGCAGTGCTAGAGACGCGCCGTTTAATGTGGGGGACAGCGTGTACATTGAAAACTGCCAAAGGCAGATTGGGCTAGCTCGTAAGTTCCAGACGAAGTGGAGAGGACCGTGCGAGGTTGTCGAGAAGCTTTCTCCGGTAAACTTCAGAGTCCGAGACGTGAACCGGCGCTTGATAAGGATACACGCAAATCGCCTCAAGTCGGCACCGGTTCAGTATTCACGAAATGAGGAAAGGGAAAGCGCGGATTTGGTGGGGACCGAAGTGAAGCGGAGCGCGCAGATAGTTCGCAAGAAACTCCCTCTCCTGCATTTGTTCGGCAGGCGCCAGAGGTGACGGCCAGAATGCCCCCGGATTTACTTCATGCATTGCTAGAAGAAGAAGCGCGCGAGGTTGCCGCGCAGATAACGCCAGGAGAGGCTCCTGCCACGAGCCCTCGCGAGTCCCAAAGCAGACAAAGGGTCACAGACTTACTTAGTATGACTCATGAAGGCCGATATCCGCTGCGAAATCGGAAAGCTAAGTCGGACTAATGGTGTAAACAGAGCGGAGTTGTGAACTGGTCAGAATTGAGTAATGCCGCAGCTCATAACATTGCCATATGCGTATGTGTTAAGTTATCGGAGTTAGTAGTTAAACCTTTCTGTCATTAAGTAACACCTTCACAGGAGAGCATGCGGAGCGCATGCAGAACCTGCCCTACTTCCTTTCGTTATCTATATTTTTGTCTGTGCCGTGATCGTGCTAGAAGTGGGAGCTCCTTTGTAACTGTGGTAAATTTATTTCGTCCAGTTTGGACTAGAAAGGAGAGGCTTGGGTGCTGAGTTTCATGTTTATCTGTAAAAGAAGATCAGTGCTGCCCCTGGAGACGCCAGTTATGACAGCGGAGGCATATGGTGTTGTGCAGTGGTGTTGAGTGCAGCGAAAAGTGTTTTGTCGGACGCACTGTGCGAGGCGATTCAGAAAGACAAGGGGAGCTGCAGGGACTCAAATGTTCGGAGAACATTCTTCTGGAGGGTGAGCGAGTGTGACATTCCTTGTGTGCTACGAGGTGCATTCCTTGTGTGTGCTACGAGGTGCATTCCTTGTGTGTGCTACGAGGTACATTCCTTGTGTGTGCTGCGAGGTTCCGCGTTCCACGGCGCGGCGTGGACGGGGACCCAGATGACAGCGGCGTCATCAATTACCCAGCCATGCACTTTGAGTGACGACCGGAACGAAGGGGTTTAAGCCCAACCGGACCCAACCGGACCCGCCGCCGCCG
This sequence comes from Amblyomma americanum, assembly GCA_030143305.2. NCBI lineage: Eukaryota > Metazoa > Arthropoda > Arachnida > Ixodida > Ixodidae > Amblyomma > Amblyomma americanum. The sequence goes on along the minus strand of JARKHS020017535.1, from coordinate 13,501 downwards.
CCGCGGGGAAACAGGCTTTATCCTCCCCAATTGGCGTGACGGTTTCAGGGGCGGCCCTCCCGGGCACATTCCAGGACAAGGGATCTGTCAGCGATCCAGAGCGCGCCGTACCACAGCCGACGCTATGCGCTACCGCGAAGACAACATTCTTTCCCTCGGACTCAACACGTGAGGGGGGCGAGACAATAAGTGCGGTGGTATGTTTGTGCGCCCAAGTGAAAGCCCTAGCCCCCCTCCTTCCCCTCCGGCGTGGGCGTCCTCACCCTAGGGGGTGTGGAGAAGAGGATATAAAAATCGAGGAGCAGTAGGGAAGAAGGACGCTCAGGACGAGATCGTTCGCCAAGAGGGCCTTCAGCGCGGAAGCCCGGCGGCGTGCAGCTTCTGCCAGCAACCGCTCGAGCCCAACTCCGGAGCCACTCCATCGCCCCCATGAAGTCGTCGGCACGTAAGCTCGGACGCCCCAGCCTCTGATGTATAATATTAATCATGTGTAATTATTGAACATACCTGTTTGTTTAAACTGAGCCATACGGTGTCTCTTTGCCTCTCCGTCCCGTGTGGACCTGCGCATTATGGGGGTCATCACAACGTCGTGCAGACATGCTTCAGTTACGCTCAGTGGATGCGTCACGATCCACGGAGCACATTCCTATATCTGCGATGGATGGTAGGAGCCGCGAATTCACAGTCAGCGGGGTTGCTCCGTACTCGTAAACGCCGCTGAGTACTTGTACCGATGCTCCTATGCTGAAGTGAGGGTGAGGGTGTCAATATTATTTTCGGGACAAGGACACAACATAAAATATAATTGCTTGCCAGCCGAACTATGCAACCATAATCTGAACGGCGTGCTTTGTAGTTTCCTGCGCGACCTGGGAAATGCACCTCGATGTCTGGCCGCGCCTCTGTGCAGTGACGAAATTTAGGTATCTCGTGGTTTCTGTTTTGCGAAAAGTCGTCGAGACACGTCAATTAGCTAAACACCCAAACAAAACACGCAAGCATCAGCCCAAACACAATAAAACAGTAACTCATCAGAATGATTTACAAACCGCAATTCTGCCGGCCCCATACTGCGAGTGGGTGCGGTCGAGAAACAGATAATAACGATGACCACTAGTAATTTTCTCCGAAATGGACAGTCGTTATTGTTGTTGTCCTCTTTTGGAGTGGCACACACCCACAGTGGAACATTGGCCAGGGTGCCTTCTATAGTAAAACAACTGTGAAACAATGACTCATTTAAGGTAGTCTTAAGTGGCGTTCGACTACGGCACCTTTTTCTTCTTTCCCACTCACATTCCGCCCTCCCGTCACGGCGCTGTTTGGGTGTCCACCGAAATATAAGAAAGTACTGCGGTGTTTCCCTTCCTTAAGAAACCCTTTTTTGGGCTTCGAAAAAACAGATGATACTGATTACCACTCCTAATTCTCTCCAAAAGCGATAGCTATGACACCTGTCTTCTTCCACACTCACCCTCCGCCCTTCCGTCACGGCGCGGTTGAGGTATCCACCAAAATTTCAGCGCCATTTCCCTTCCTCAGGAAACCCTTTTTGATCATTTTAGACGCTCAAAAAAGGTTTCGGAAGAAAAATGGCGCAGTACTCTGAAATTTCGCCTTAATTGGTACCCGCCGCAGTGGCCCAGTGGTTACGGCGCTCGGCTCCTGATCCGCAATTACCTGTTTCGAACCAAACCGCGGTGGCCGCGTTTCGATGGAGGCGAAACGCTAAGCTGCCCGTGCGGTACGATGTCAGTGCACGTTAAAGATCCCAAGGTAGTCGAAATTATTCCAGAGCCCTCCACTACGGCACCTCATTCTTCTTTTCCTATTTCGCTCCCTCCTTTATCCCTTCCCTTACGGCGCGGTTTTGAGACAGATACTGCGCCATTTCATTTCCCCAAAAACCAATTTTTAATTTTTCAGTTTTCTAAATTGCCGCGTTTATGGAACCGAACTGTCTGTTCTAGCGACTGAAGGAAGAATGAAATGGGAAGTGCACGTGGCTTGGCCTTTCGCTCCAGCTGAGTCACAGCCGCTGCCACATGCAGACAAAGGAGAGTTGAAACAGATGTGAGAGGAGGGATTGAAATAAGTGACGCTCGCCGCAACAACTGCGTCCGCCGAAGTGACGACGACGTCTTTCGCAAGAGACACCCCCTGTGGCAAGAGCTCTTGGCAGAGTCCCCCAGATCCCAGAGCCCAAGGGACAGAAAGCCACTCCTCTTCTCACCCTGCGAGAGAGGCTGCCAGCCGGAAAGAGAGCATGGATATGACTCACCTAGCAACAACGTGCCGACTTAGTGCAGGTGCGTAGGCATGTTTCATGACACATGTGCTGAACATAGGGAAACTTGGAAATGATTCGTTGCATCAGATGGCTATCACTGGCATTAAGAAGCAGGCTTCGTCGACGTGGCAGACACCAAGTCGACGCGAGAGAAGCAGCCAGACTTCGTTGTGTGTGTGTCGGCGATCGATAGTACGCTAGCCTTCTGCCTTTCGACCAGTGTAAGTTTTTGTGCGATGGTTATTTGTTACATGTAGTGAATATATGTGGTTGTTTGTTGGTAGTCTCTTAAAAATGGCATTTTCATGAATTAGGTTAAAGAAGCGAACGCTACAGGAATTATGCGATCGTGTCTGCTCAGTAGCTGCGTGCACTTAATGAAATTAGGTTGCTTAGCTTCACGGAACAGGAGCGCAACTGTGAACACGAGCCAAATTCGACAAAATCAAAAGTTTAGCAATGTACCCATAGTATGTGAGAAACGTGAAATATAGCATGATATATTTTCGGATATCTAAGACCTTAGATGTCTCTTAACGTGAGTTTTCTATTGCATGGTGCTTGGGGTAGGTTTTGCTTTTCCTTTCCTTTTTACATGTATCTGGGGCTTGCAGAGTTAATACTGCCTTCGAATACATAACCTGCCGCAGTGATTTCTTTTTTTTTGCATGTTCTGAGACTGTACACTATGCATGTTATATAATATAAACGAACCTCACAAGAAGTAACAATGGATGGTTAGTAGACAGTTAATTACATAAATAATGGGCGCACAATAATTCAATGCGTGTTTTGTTCGTTTCAGCTTCATAGAAGCTATGCACTTCTCCGTGGCGTTGCGGGTACTGGCCTTTGCTGTTGCCGCCTGTGGTAGGTCATGTTTACTGCTACGTTGTTCATGTTTGCATTTAAAGATACTATTCAAAATCTTAGTTCTTTTCACAATAGCAGAAGTTACTATCGCAACTGTGCTCTGCAGTTTGCTTCATTCGGCATTGAGTTTTCCCTCCGTTGGGCAGGTTGGGATCCAGTAAACAATTAACCACAGCGAAAAATGATCTGCGGTTGCTGTGTGGGCGCAAAAGTAAGCGGATTCATGCAGGGTTGAGAGAAAGCTGCCGTTCTGCAAAACAATAAAATTATTAAAGGCCTAAAAGCACTGTTGCTGAGAAGGTTCATAGCAGTGCATAAGAGCAAGGTTTCCGGCTAGTTGGGGCTGCTTATAAAACGAAATAGCGCGAGGAACTAGGGACAACGAGTAATAATATAACGAGCGTTAACTACAAACCTTAATTTTAACCCGCAGGAAAACGTTTCAACAGACAACAGGAATGAGTGGAAAACGCGGCTTTGCTTGGTGATCACCAGAATTCAGTGCAGATACCTCAAAATTTAAAAAAGAATTACAAGAAAGGAAGGAAAAAGTCGAGTTAGAATCGACGGTTTGGCAAAAAATTACAGGCACAAAAGATAAAACTTTGGATTAGAGGGGAGGTATAAGCGATTAACCACGGAATAAACTTTATAAATTTGATCAGTATGGACCACAGGACATAAGACCGAAGAAAACAAAAAGGACATTAGAAAATAGAAAGTATAAACACATGGTAAAAAAGGGGGCTAGTTGGAAGCTAATACTAAACCAGAGGCCGTTGAGTCGATCACCGTGAATGGGCACGCGGGAAAGGTTATGCATTTACCGTCACACCCAGGAATCCCAGGTCTTTCCTAGGGATGGTTCACTTATGCTTTGGTCATTGAGTATTCACCGTAGTAGTTCACAGTTGTTCACAGCAACCGTTTCGAATGTTTTATTTGCCGGCTTTTGATGCTTTTTTTTAGTCAATATACTCTAATTCATGAAAGGAGGATATCAGTGTTCGTTACTTAAACGAAATATGCAAGATGATACATTGGCAGTGGCTGCATTGTCAGACCATGAATAAACGGCCTCTTCTTTCTAATGGACCTTAGTCGACAACATCTCAGATGACATTGTATTGCCGTTCAGCAAAGAAAACATCTACAGACGATTACAATAGTCAGTAATGCGAAGTTTGAACACAGCTCTTCACTCGCCAGCTTTCGGGGTGCGTGTTACGCTGCTAAGCACCCTGCTGGATCTTCCCGTGGGCTCCACTTTCTGGCTTTCCACACCTCCGTGGCAGGTGACGGTTCGCTAGGACACGCCACCAGCCACGGTTGTCAGGTGGTATGTTATGCCGACAACACCGACGACGACGGCTACGACACAGAATCCACAAATGGCGGTTTAAGAACAGCGCTGTAAAAAAAAAGAGAAGGCTGTATTCACTAAGCGCACTAATTACCATTACATGAGTTCCCCGTTAAAAACTGTCAGCTTCAGGGCGTGCACAAAACAGCCACTGCATTTGTTGTTGCAAGTTCTGCGTCGCCGAAGTTAAAACGAGTGGCCGACAGCGCAAACGGCTAAGAGGCTGGTCTGAAAGCAGGCACGCATTGCCATCATAGCTGGATACTTATGCAAGGAATGCCGCCGGTGTGTTGCGCCGCACAGTGTTGTGCCTTCTGCAAAACATAGCCGGCCACTGCCGCGTTTTAACGCGGCAGCGTTAAAGTCCCCGTTACCCAGAAAATCTGGCTTTGGCGTTGTAGGCATCAGCGTTGTGAGCGAAAAACATGGTGGTCCACGAGGCCACCGGCCGGTCGGTCGCTTAGGCCACATGACTATTCGGCGTCGTCACAACCTGTCTACCGGATTTTGAGCACACTGACCACCGTGGGAGGCGGCAGCTAAAAGATTGATCGCGGGAGGTTGCTCGGGAAGAGAAACCTAGGACGCCTGCCATCGCAGATCAGTGGAGCATCCCTTAACCGCTGCACGATTGCGCAAGGATTGGTGTGAGGACTACCAGGAATGTATGAATGTAAATTTGGGAATGGCCAATTTCACATTATGAGCATGAACTCATTAACGCTGTCGCGTCATATCCTTAAGGAGGAGCTTAAGTGTCCCCTCGAATTTTTTTTCTGAAATTAATGCCGTGTGCTGATGGGACAACAGACGACGAGGACAAAGTGTGCCTGTGGGCGAGTCAGCCATCTTGAAAAAGTGCAGTCTTCTCTCCTTTGTCAGCGCAACTCTGGTAAGTCTTCGTTACACTTTCTGGGCATTCGGCGATCGTGCCTACCGGTTCCCCAGAGCCTTGCGTCGACAGGCTCCTGGTTCTGCTCGCCACGGCCATGCGTCATCACCAGCAGCGCGGATAGCCATAACGGCTTGCCATGACCAGCGCCACGTCCACCCTCAATTGGAAAGAACCTCGAAGAGGCATGCACTCTGCTCAGTAGCCGCCCGCAGCTGTCCAGGCAGAGTCCGGTTCCTCGCCCGCCCGAGCGCCGCCAGCACCAGCCGCGATACCCCAGAGAGGCCGGCCTGGCCGCGGCATGGAGAGCGACCAGTCCGGGTACGAGAGGGAAGGCTCGAAGCAGGCGCCGAATCCATAGCAGAATGACACTGGTGAGCCGAAGGCAAGGCGGGTTCGGAAGAAGGCCGACTCAGAAACGGGTGGCCGACTCAGAAACGAAGCATGGCCCGCGTTGGAGATGAAATGGATCGTTCGCATAACCAAGCGGTGGATGTCAGCGCTCCGTATAAGGGCAACTCCAACCCGATAATGGAGAACGCATTATTCGCTGCCAAAAGACGTCGGCCTAAAAAGGCTGCGGACGTCCCAGGCAGTGAAGATCCCGGGCCTTCAGCCAGTCACACGAAGAGCAGGACTTTTCTCCACAAGGCACGTCCTTCAGTATGACTATAGGTTCCCCATCAGCCATCACCGATGGGAGTGCAGTTGGGGCAAGAAGTGTCGTTCAAAGACGTGTGGGCGATCGCGTGCCTGGTCCTCAGGCCCCAGTGCCAGCAGCAAGAGGGCTGACGAGAAGCGGCGGCGGTCCCGCTCGACGTCCTCAAGGCGCAGTGGCGGACGGAAGCGCGGAGGAAGACGCCGCCACCGCTCCACGAACGAGTAGTCGGGGGGTAACCCCGCAAGGGGCCGCATAAAAGGTTCGGCGTTTCAGCTCTGGCGGAAGGAAGCGGGCAAAGCACGCGGCAATAGCTTTGAAAATCAAGTGAGGCTATGAGGGACGCCGTAGTGAAGGGGTCCACAAATTTCGGCCAACTTTTTAGAGCGCACTGACATAATGCAGTACACGGGCCTCTAGCATTTCGCCTCCATCAAAATGCGACCGCCACTAACGGGATCGAATTCGCGCCTTTCGAGTCAGCAGCTGAACGCCATTACCACTGAGCCACCGCTGCGTGATTGAAAGTGTTCTGTCACTCAAGTCTTAGATTAGTGCCTATAAGGATACGCGTGTGCCATGTGATGACCAAGTGAGCGATCCGGATAAGCGATGCTTTGCGAAAGCGCATTGGAATTTTTCATTCCTGTCCGAAGAAGCGCTCCTTTTCATTTGAGAAAGTACAGGACTTTAAAATATTTTTATTTTTTATCTGATTGTTGAGAGTTTAATGGAAGTAATGTCCAGTGTTTCATAAAAATTTTCATTTTGTTTTCCTGTAGTCAAGGCCTTTGACACCTCGCCTGTTCACTGAGTTTTTAAAAGATCATACAAGAGATGGTCCCGAAGGGTAGGAATAAGATGAGGCAAAAATCGGTTTATATCTCGTAACCACATATGAGAGCTCTGTCTTAAGGTGGTTGTTCTTTCACCTTGCAGCCTTGTTGGCCGTCGCATCCGGGTACCCTGGCATGTCAGATGGCTTCAATGGCGCCGTGGCACGAGTGGAAGAAAGCCGTGGGTTTCTAGATCCTCTCGTGACCGCGGCCAGTAAGGCGTTTGAAACTGCGGCTGGCCTGTTTGGCGTTGTAGGGTAGGCCCGCGCCAGTTCACCGCAATATCACTTCATGCATACCTGCGTCTGATGCTGACACTTTCCCAGAACTCCTACGGGTAAATCTGTGCGAAGATATGCACACGCTATCAAATGTATTCAGCAGCAAATCGGAGTCATACGCAACACTCTGGACGACCGAATAGTTAACGTTTGCTTTCAGCTCGTGGTACGAATCACTTGGAGGTCTCAGATTATCCGTAAATATGTACTTTTAACGGCATTCGTATCTGTGTGCACAGTTCTGAGCACGAATGGGAAATAAACTTCAATTAAAAGTGGGAAACAATTGTAGTGTTTACTCTAGATGTTTCGGAAGCCTGCACAGAGCAGTGTATGACGTCCTGTGTCCTACAGAGCCACCCCTGGCAAACCGCAGCGCAGCGTCGCTTAACTTATGGAACCTTTGAAAGATAATTACTATGTACAGGCCGCAGACAGGTGTCGCCTATGCGCCAGTAACTGATGCAGTTAGGGTGCTGCGCAGGTGCCCAGAATAGCGAGGATGCTGTACAGTCTCTGTCGAAGGTGTCGCGCCGTGTTGTTTGTATCGCGGCAACGCTGTGGGGTTCATTTCCAATCACTAACGGTTAAAATGCCTTCAAGGTGAGTGAAATTTCGTATTCCTCTTTCCAAAAGTCCTACACCGGGGCTGAGAAAGTAACCCGTTCTGCTTTTTATTTTTCACAAAGTGTGCGACTTATCTAAAAGCGATCCTCCTTGTCAAAGAATTTCAGCGACCAAAACTAGCCACCACACTTACCTCAGTCTCGTCGCTGTGTTAGTGATGCTGTCGCTATTCGGTACTGCCGTGTTTTACTAAACTTGTACTCTAAAAGCAGTGGGACGCTTAATGTTCGCCTCTAAGAGTACATAATGATAGCGTTATCGGATCCCGTTCATATCGGCTGCACAGTTATCTAATTGGTAATTAGCATACTCATATTTAGTTATGCACGCCTCAGTACATGTCTCCGAGACAGTTCATTAAGTCAAAGACAACGCATTCACTAGGTCTACCTTTTTAGAGCTTAAACCAACAAGCTTACGTGACCTGCGGATAGCGTGCCCGTGTAGAATTCCGAAGCTGCTGGGTTGGATTGCCATTGAAGCAAGAGTTAACGCAACTTTCTTTGGAGCTCAATTTTATTAATTCTTTGCTTCCATCGGCATTTTTCGCCCACGGCCGACGACGCCTACGGCGACAACATCTGCTTTTCTGCAACATGGGACAACAGCAGAAGCTCTATATTTCGAATTTGAAGCACACCCAACGTTTGTGGGTCTGACCGAAGGTTTAACTGAAGAAAATTTGATCTTGACAAAGAGCTGACTCACTGGCGTAACCGCACTGTTGGCGCGTAAGATGAAGCCTCTGATCCGTGTAGCGACGTCGCTTCTGGGCTAGTGGTAAGTTGTTTCCTTGCGGCTGCCAAAATTCAGTCCTTCCAACCCCCGCGACGACAAGTGCACTTGGGAAGACATGGGTGATGTTCCCACGGTCAAGGACCTCAACGGAAGCAACGGCGACCACCTCACACTCCCCACATCCCCTTCCCCCTCCCCTGATCCGCAAGAGTGATGCCCAAAGGGCCCACATACGTCGGGACCAGTATCCCTCTCCCCAGAATATTTCATAGCACCAACCACCACCACCACCACCAAGACATGGGATGGAATGGCGTGAAGCGAGAAACTCCAGAGCATACGCCCCGACTTGCCAGGACGCTGACGGGGCCAAGTTAGATCCACTTGTAGCGAAACTCCAACAGAGCGCCCGCGTGACGATATACCTAGGAACGGGGACTGTGCTTTCACCTGGTTGATATCGTACAATTGAGTAGGAAATTGATATCAAAGTTACGTTATTATTTCATAAATTTGACGCGGACTGTGATGTTTTCTGCACGAAGGAAACGGCCAACAACGACGAAGACAGAAGTCTGTTTCGCCAAGTCAGGAAATAGTTGACATCCTAGCAGTTGAGCTGATTTACCTTGATAGGAATTATAACTGCCAAGTTAAGTCGACTGGTGGGTGACGGTCGTGAGCTCAGTTAATTCTTATCCGACTTTTACAATAATCGTTCTACCTCGGTCTTCGTCGGTCTTGGCTTTCTTCGCATGTTATGTAAACGCATGCTGTGGCTCCTTCCTACAGGCATCTGCTTTAATACAGTGGGCATTATTGTGAAGGTTACAGTAATATAAAAGTGAATCGCATTGCCTAATTTCACTACAAACACAAACGAGTTGCACTAATGAAAGTTGTGTTGCGTCGGAAGCCGTGATTTATCAACTCACATGTGCAGACAGATGCGTCGAGACAGAAAGAGAAATGGCGTCTTGAACTATAGGAAGGTGGCCACCGCCCACTAAGTTGCCGAGGTGCCTTCAAACTTAGACCTCGGTGATAGTAAAGTGCATTGAGCTTAGCGCCTACGAACGAAACGCGGCCGAGCTAAAAAAGGATCACAGTTACTTACACACTACAAATGTAGCATCAACATTAGGGTTTTGCGCTAGGTTAACTGGCGTTAGCATAACTACGCCACGAAGAGAGTTTACAATCGAGTGACGTAAGAATGAGGCTGCAACACGCGAGGCTGAATGGCCCCTACGCAGCGGCGTGACTAATGACAGCATGACTAATGCTGTCAATGTGGCGTGGCTAATGACATACAACACGTACTCTTCGGAGAAAAAAAAACATGATTTGAAGTTCATTAACGCGGCAGTTCGGGTATGCTGCTATTGGATGACAGGACGCAGACGCAAGGAAAGAAACGACGATACACACGAGCGCCGACTTACATCAGCTTATCTCGAAGCTCGGCCCGGAATATATAGGTATATATATTCTAAAGGCAACCCGATACTGGAGAAGGCAGCCGCCGCTGTCAAGAGTCGTCCGCCTAAAAAGGCTGCGGACGTCCCAGGCAGTGCAGATCCCGGGCCTTCAGCGAGTCACATGACGACCAGGGCTTCTCGGCGCAAGGCACGTCCTTCAAGCATGCCTATAGGTTCGCCATTGGCCATCACCGATGGCAGTGCAGTGGGGCCAAGAAGCGTCGCTCAAACACGTGTGGGCGATCGCGTACCAGGTCCTCAGAAGCGGTGGCGGTCTCGCTCGACGTCCTCAAGGCGCAGTGGCGGACGGAAGCGCGGAGGAAGACGCCGCCACCGCTCCACGAACGAGTAGTCGGGGGGTGACTCCGCAAGGGGCCGCATAAAAGGTTCGGCGTTTCAGCTCTGGCGGAAGGAAGCGGGCAAAGCACGCAGCGAGCTTTGAAAATCTAGTGAGGCTACGAGGGACGCCGTAGGGAAGGGGTGCGCAAATTTAGGCAAACTGGGACTTTTTAGCGCGCACTGACATAATGCAGTAAACGGGCATCTAGCATTGCGCCTCCATTGAAATGTGACCGCCACTAACGGGACGGAATCCGCGTCTTTGGAGCCAGCAGCCGAACGCCATTACCACTGAGCCAACGCGGCGTCATTGAAAGTGTTCTGTCAGCTAAGTCTTAGATTAGTGCCTATAAGAATACGCTTTTGCCATGTGATGGCCATGTGAGTGATCTAGATAAGCTACGCGTTTCGAGAGCGCCAAGGCATTTTTTCATTCGTGTACAAAGAAACGTTCTTATCACTTTGAGAAACTGCGCTGAAAAAGTGTATTCTAGGTTGTATCCAGCAGGACTTCCTAGTGTTGGTCGTGTGAGTCGTTTTGCGGCGTGATATCAGAAGTTACCTTACAATATCTTTATTTTTATCTCATGTTTCACAGTTAAGTTAAAATAATATTGATATCCAGCGTTTTATAAAAACCGATGATGGCCTAGCACTGTTAGGCCAGGATATACGTAGCGTAAGCACGGCGACGTCTGTTTCGGAAGAGATAATATATGAAAAGCGCGCATTCACTACATGCGCCTTTATTCACGGTTAAACCTTGAGCCATGGTGGCGGAGTGGTAGCGTATCCGACTCAAACGCCAAATGCCCTGGTTCGGCTCCCAGCCTCGACACAGCGTTTTTTTTTTTCAATGAGTGTGCGTGGCTAGACCACGTGGTTTGCCACGTGGTCAGTCACATGGAGCGGAGCAGCTGCCGTCTGCGCGGCGCCGTGGCTGATCACGTGGTTCGTCACGCGGTTTGTCGCGTGACCAGTCATGTGGTTGGTCTCGTGGTGCGGTTTTCAGAGGATGCGCAGACCGGCGAGGCGCGCGCGGCGGCTCCGGCGCGCCAGCTATCGCCGTGTGACGTCACTGCTCCTCTCGCATGCGCAGCACGGCTGTCCAGGAGCCACGCGAAACTGCCCAATCTCGGCCAGTTTAGCTTACGGTACAAAACTTTTCAATATATTTTCCTGTAGTCAAGCCCTTCTATGACACCTCGCCTGTTCACTCAGTTTGGAAACAGAGGAAACAAGAGATGGCCCCGAAGGATAGACAGAAGATACCGGACAAAATCGGTTTCCGGTGTATCTTTCTGGAAACTATTCCTATAGCAGATCGAACATGTTCCAACACGGTTTATTTTGCGCCCTGCATCGCACGTGAGAACTCTCTGTTAGTGTGATTGTTCTTTCACCTTGCAGCCCTGTTGGCCGTAGCATCCGGGTACCCTGCCATGGCAGCTGACGTCAACGGCGCCGCGGCACGAGTGGAGGAAAGCCGTGGGATCCTAGATCCCCTCAAGGACATGGCCAGTAAGGCAGCTGAATCTGCGATTCGCCTGTTCGGAGGTGGCCGCTAAGCTCGCGACAATTCACCGCAATATCACTTCATCCTTTCCTGCGTCTGATGCCAACAGTTTCCATGAACTCCTACGGCTAAAACTGTACTAGCATATTCACATACTATCAAATGTGTTAAGCACTACATGTGCAGCACACACACAGCAGCACAAGCAGCAGCACAGACCACTCTGGATAATCGATTAGCCGACGTTTGCTTTCAGCCCGTCCTACTAATGACTTGAAGAACCCACATTATCCGAAAAAATGTACTTGTACCTGCGGTCGTAATTCTGTGCATGCACCTTTGCAGGAATGGGAATAAAACTGGAATTTAAACTGGGAGATAGATGGAGTCATTAGTGTAGATGTTTCGAAAGCCTGCACATAGCAGTGAATGACGCCCTGTGTCGCTTTGCACGATTACGCGCGAATACCTGTACAAAAGCAGGTCTGGTATAATATTTTTCAAGGCAATACCTCGAACTCTTGGAGGCTGGCACTTGTTGCGAGCCCTGAATTACGAACGTGTGTAGCCTCCATGTAATTCAAGGAATACCGACGAAGCTTTAACCACTTGAGCACCCGGGCTACAAATGCAAGCGAGGCGATTCCAATGACAAAAATGGGTTCTTGACGGGTTGCCTCACTCGACCAATCTCAGTGCCTTCTATCGGTTAACCTGCTAGCCACCGCGCTATTTCAGCGCGACCACATACATCGATGCCGATAAAGTGTAAGCACAGAAAACCAGTGCTGCAGCTGCGGGGCTGCACTTGTTCTTGTGTAGCTGAGCAGCAGCATTGACACAGGATTTCACTCAGTCGGTGTTGCGGTTACTACAGTGGCTACAGTCCATCAACCACCATAGGTTCGAGCATCGCGCAAGCCGTACGCCCCGACCAGCCAGCCCTGGGGCACCGCTGTGGTGCAAACAACTTCTGCAGGGAGGAGAGCGGCAGAGCGGCTCCCACCAATTAAGCAGGCTTACAAGTCCATAAAGCTGGCCTTCATTCACGCCGTTCTCCAAAGACAAACTCTCTTAGTCACCACGTTGTGAATGCTGCGGGCATACCTGCATGTTTCTGTAACAGGGGCACTGAATGCTAAACGTATTGCGGCGGCCACTCAGCCAGGTCGACGGTTTTAAACACGGCATTAACTCGTGCTTTTGTACTTGCCTGGTAATTAGTTCTGTGCACTACAACATTCTACATTCGGCGCAGGTCGGGATTTTAACCGCCAGATGGGAAACGATGCAGGCCGAACACATTGCAGCGGCAAAGCGCTCGACACTCGTCGTACACATCGTACGCAGCGCTCCACAACACGGCTGTTTATTTTCCTGTATCTGCTATGCATAAGTGGACAATGCAGTGGTGTCCACATAACGTCGTGTTGGCAGGCGGATGATCGGAGCATGTTAGAAGCACTCTCAGATGTTACAAAGCCCGCTTCTTCTGCATACCGCAACGGCACTTCGTAGCGTTTCGGCAGCACGGCGGAAGATGGCGCGCGATCCCTGGGTTTGAGAGTACCCGCGAACCAGTCCCGGTGCGAGAGTGCCGTATT